>VUQK01006586.1:27951-43513 GCA_015106715.1 Bujurquina vittata | reverse complement strand
TGCTTGAGGTTTCTCCCTCTTGTGGTAAATCTGGATGCTCTTGGCGGATCATTCAGTGGCTTTGCCATGCCAAAAGCACAACGTCACTTTCGACATAAACATACACCCCACCCCTACATGCTACCGCAGCTGCGGCAGAGGCAGGCAGCCAGTGGGCAGAATCCACAGCGCCTTGCCACAGAGGTAATGCCTTGTCACCCCAACCCCCCATGCCATGTCAGTGCCATGTAAGTTTCTTTTTTTAACTCTCAAAACCTTTAAAAAAAATCTAATTCTTTTCATCTGTTCCTCATATACAACAAATATAGCTGATATGTTCTTCAATCAAATGTGTGTCTGAAATTAGATTGAAATTAGATTAAAATTACATTAATTTAAGATTAATTAAGATAAATGAAGACTTTAAGATCCAGCTATCCCTGCCATCTTGTAATAATAGCAGTGTTGGTTGGTCCACTTTATTTTAACAGTTTTTACATTATCATGACGTTTAGCAGTAGTATCCATGAGACCTAATGCCTTATTTCCCATAACACTGCTTCTAGTGCCATTGGTAGGTTAAAGGTTTCCCATACATAGTGAAATATTTCCATGCCTACTTGATTAACTGTCATATTTGTGGTCTCTAAACAGCACATTTGCAGTGACTTTGTGATCCCCTCTAGCACTACCATGACAATAAAGGCATTCCTGTCTTCATCAGGCCAATAGTAGAGATGTACATAGCAGTTTCTGTGTCCAAAATCCCAAGAATCTGTTGATTAAAAAGATTTCCTCTGTAAAAAATGTCTTCACTGAAGTGTTCAGTGTTGAGGTGAATCAGAAGTGATGTCTCCTTGACAAATATGGAAACTGATGAGAATGCCAGTCAACTGTCTTTAAGGCGCACCTCCGTTTTTTTGTTTTTTTTTGTCAGGGTGTACTCCCTTGGCCTTTGTCACTCCCGAGGCAACCACAAGGCAATGGTGCTATCTACCCATAGTGGGGATCTTGCTCATGGGCATCAGGGCATGTTCACTCACTAGTGGGCCCGGTCAGGGTGCCTCATGTCCAGGGGTCGGATCTCCTCCAATTCTCTTGTAATTCCACCTGAGTCCAAAGGGTGCACCAATTGATGTGTGTTGCCACGAAGAGGCTTGTTAGCAAAGAGGCTATGTCCTGGCAGGGAGGGACTTGCACACTCTGCTCTCCTTTTCACAGAGCTGCAAGCAGCACTTGCCCCTGTGTGGTGGTGACAAGCACACATGCACTATACACTAGACACATCACACCGACTGGATGACACAGCGTAAACTGCTATTGATAATGTGTTTTGCCATTCTTATATTGTTGCAATCCATATATACAGCTGGCATGTTTTTCATTTATATTTCTTGCCATTGGCCTAGTCACCACCTACCTGCAGCTTAAAGTGGCCACACCCCTATTAATTAAAGGTACAGTATTTAAAATCTCGCCACTAGATATCAGTAGATTGCAGTCAACTGATTTCTGGTTTCTTAGCCCTTCCAATTTAATTGCATAATCCTAGCTATGGTGGCTGCTGTGGGACAAACAACTCTGGCTGCCATTCATCTGTAGTAATTGTAGGCTGTCAGTCTGCTGTTTGTCTCAGCTGTCAATATGTGTCTGCATCTATTACTCCGGAAGAGGCTGTAAAACTTTGTGAAAGAAGTCCGATGCGAGTCGATGAGTCAGTGAAGCTCGCTTCTGTCCAAAGACAGCGACACTGAGGGGAGTTGTTGATGATATCCTGAACTTTCCTGTCAGTAAGCGCTGCTGTTTTTGCTGCTGTTAGCTGGCATTAGTGAAACTTTCTTTGGAGTTGATCTAACATTGTTGGACACTGAAGTGAAGTAAACTCTCACATAATGTGAGAATGTAATCAAACTGTTTATCAGAGGGAAAGTGTGATTTTTAGGACACTCAAGCCTAACATAAGCTAGTGTAATGTAAGCTTATAACCAGCTGCTGTTGTTTAGCTGGCTTCTTGTCAGCTACCCTGAGACGGAAGGGTTGCATGTCTAATCTGCTGACAAGTAATTGCAACAATATCTGAAATAAATAAGCTTGTTTATGCACGTTTTCATGTGATAGAGGCTTGACTTCAGGTGAGAAGGAAGAGGATGAGGTTTTATTAAGGTGGCAGTCGTGTCGCATCTTATCTTTATGTTGTTGTTTTTTTTCTATCAATTGACCTAAAAAAAAATCGACAGACTGTACCTTTAATAAAGTGTAAGTGGATGAGTTAAAAGTGAAATTCATCCCTGTACAGTTGTTAGATAGATAGATACTTTATTGATCCCGAAGGAAATTAGGTAAAAACTGGCTGAAGGGAAAAACTGTAGATACAAAAACAGTTTCTTCTAGCAGGCTGTAAACATTTTTTTTTGCGGTAAAGTTAGGCATTTCATCTAAGGATCTGTGGAGATCATCTCACTTTTTTAACAGCGTTAACCTTGTTGGTGCGTTTTTGCATTCATGTGGTTTCTGTTTGAAGAAAGAGGCCATTGATTGTATTCCGTTAACTCTCAGCTACATTAACCTTTACCTTGGAGTAAAGGGCCTCCATGTTAGGATAATGACTTGAATTACTCTTTCAGTGACTGAATACATCCCTGCATGTTTGCTTGCAGCTGACTAAGAGCTTCTAAGTGATTCAATTTGGTCATTCACCCAAAACATTTATTCTTTTAAAAGGAATAGATTGTGACATTAGCTAACATGCCAAACAGAGATGGTAAACATTAAACCTGACAAACATCAGCATGTCAGCAGTGTCATTGTGAAGATATTAGCCTGCTGACACATTAACACTGAGCTCAAAGCCCCACTAAGTGCAAAATACAGATCCTGCACAACTGTAAACTCTTAGCTTTGTATCTTCTAACATCAGGATATAGTAAATCAGACGTCAGCATGTCTGTTTATGTGCTGCGGAGAGTTTGTGTGTATACTAGGAGGTGAAGAGCTGCACATGGCAGTTAACTCTAAACAGGGCGTTTTGGGGTTGTTTTTTTTTTTTGTCGATGGTTTTCCCCCCCTCTCTCCTCGTTCCTTTTTTAGGTTTTGATCTGAAATACCCTGAGCCACCTCTTTCTCTCCCTGCTTTAAAAGTGTTTGTATGCCTTTTAAAAAGGTTTGCAAGGTGCCCCTCCCCTCCCTGAATCTGGACAAGTTGCCAGGATGCAAACCATTAGGAGGAATTTCGGCACCATCCTGGTAAACCTATGGAGGACTCTGGCGAATGCAGACAAACACATATCTTTCTTTAACACAGTTCAGTACATTAAAGTTCCATTCATAATGTGGAGAGTTTACCTCTGGAAGATAACAGGGTGTTTTCATGAGGGCTCGGCTCTGTCAGCAGGTGGTGCTTCACTGTGCAGCCTCAAAAAGAAGTTAAAATATTCCTATGGATCCTCATTCCGATGTCTGAGAGTTACTGTTTGTCCATCCCTTGGTCTAAGTGACCAGGCTTTTAAAAATGTTGTGGTCATCGTCCGTGTATGGCCTCAATGTTGCGAAATGAATGGAGGTTTGTTGGACAGCCATGCTGGGAACAGGGTAATGTGTGTTCCCTCTCCAAAATTTAGAGTTTATGTCACTTGTAAAACCCAGATTGACTGGCTTGTATATGGAGGCGAAGGGAACAGGGTTGTTTATCTTCCGACTGACGTAATTCTGTGATTAACTCTGGGTTTTTATACCTCCGCTCTCTATCGCGCGCACAAACACACTCTGAGCCCAGACAGACGTTGCAGCTGACCTGAGACGGGGCCCATATGAACTCAATTTTCTCCCAAAGACAACTAAAAACAACAGCAAAATATGCATGCTGACGTACGCAGATAGGAAGGAAATCAATAAAAAAACAAACTAGGAGCTCGAGCGGGTGAGATGAGAGGATGCTCGGAGGGCAGGCGGCTGGAATTTAGCACATCTGTTACTTTGGCAGGGCTCTCAATCATGTGTTGTGGAGCCTGAAAGATGGTGAGAGTGTGGCTGTGTAGGTTGTCTCCAAACTCACACACGTGTTTTTCACCTATGGATGCAAGACGGGATTTTTTTTTTCTTTTCATTTGAACACAAAAAAGTAACTGAATGGGCTTTTTCAAGGATGTTTCAGTCCATTTAAGTTATTAAGTGTGTAAAGTCTGCTCTTCTTTTATACCACGTCGACTGGAATTTAAACATCGTTAATGAAATAGCTTTAGAGCTCTGGGCCATTTTTATGATTTATGAGTTGATGGGTTTCCCACATTTCGCAAAAACAAAGGAAGAAAAGGTTAAGGAATGTGTTGCAAACTCATTATGAGCTTCTGTAAATCGTCTAAGTCAAACAGCAACTGATTTTACAGCCCGGAGGCCAAACTGGATAAAGGCTATGTTGAAAATGACATTTCTATTGCTGACATACGCAACCTTAGAGCTTGTGTATATATTTTTTTTTCTTGGTCTTTTTACCATTTTTATTGTTTGTCTTTTATCCTGTCATCTTAGCCAGGTCTTCCTTTAGAGCTAAAATGCTGCTGCTGCAAAAAAGAAGCTAGAAATATTGCCATCATTAACATTCATCTTTCCTAATCTTGCATTCAGCTTTTTATTTTTAGATGATGGGACCTTGATGTCCACTCGGGCAGAGTGTGTTATGTGGTGTTATCCTTGTTGCCCTGAGACAACCACTCAAGACAATGATGTTTGCCAGTAACAACACAATCACACCAGTCTGCTTACCCCACAGTTTCTTTTTCTACCAGCAAATTACATGGACTGAAAGCCACAACCCTTTGAATGAATCACGTTTGGACAAAAATAACAAAACTGGCACAGATAACAAAACTGTTTTCCTCCCTGGTGATTATCATACACGTTTGGTAAATACCAACCTTTTTAGATCTCACCAACTTTTTGCCTGGAATTCCCCTCATGCTGTTATAATCACACACTACACACTCCCATCAAGAGACACCCTTTATTTATTTTCACAGCTTTGTTAAACTTTTAATATGCACAGGCGCATTCCGCAGCCGCAGAATGACTCATGTAGAGGCTGAGGGTGCATTTTTCTAGCGTGATTACCTTTAACCGCTTCCTGTTTGTCCCACAGTTGCTGCAGATTGTGACAGTGTCTGAGAAGCGCTGGAGAGCCCGGTCTCGTGGAGCAGGAGTGAACGGGTGGAGCGATGAGGGGGAAGAGGGATTCGAGAGCGGCGACTGCGATGACGAAGACGAATGCACGGGCGTGTCAGGGCTGGGGCCACCGCCCAGGCGCAAACGGTTACGCATCTTTGCAGGTTAGACGCACACACTGAAACTGGATCTCAAAATGAACTTTAATTTGTGTGGTTTGAACTGAGACTGTGTCCACATTGATAAATTCAAATTACCTTAAATTGGATTTATGAGTCAGGCTGTAAAAAAAACTGATGGTGAGTTGTTAGTGTGTGTGCCTGCTAACCAAATTAATAGATTTGGCCTCTTTTGCAGCAAGTCAGTGCGATCGCGGTCCAAACACAAGCAGTGAGCAAAGCAGAGAGGTGCTTACATGACTACCGTACATGCTGACACCAACGTGACACTATGTGGCAGGAGACATGAGACTTTTGCAGGTAGCTGGCTCACCTCAACCTCGTGACCCGCTGTGAAAAACATCAGACGCACGCTGCGAAATCCAAACAAAGAACAGAAAAAGATACAAACAGTTGGAAGAAAAGAAACCAAACAGAAGAAGAGGGAGAAAACAGCCAGGGAGCCGAAACAAGAGGGTTTGATACACGGATACAAAGCCAGCGCAGCTGAGCAAACACAGCGGTGGGAGTAGTCCTCCTGTCAGGGATGTTGTGGCAGAGATTTGGGTTTGCTGGGCAGGGAGCGAGAGCAGGAACCCAAGGTTCACACAGAAATCCTGCAGGGCCATCACTTCCAGCAGGCTGGGCCGTGGGAGTCTGATGCCCTTGCTTAAACACTCCTGTTAGACTGACTGTACACTGCTTCAGTACTCCAGCTCCTAACTCAAGCTCCGCTTCTGTCGCTTCAATTTTCTTTCATCTGTTATGTAAATTTCAAGACTAGGTGCATGTGCACCTCATGAGTGCATGCATTTGTATGTCTGCAACCTAAATGCTTGTTTGCACCAGTTTGAAAAAAAGCCAGTAATGTTCATAGACCTTGAGAAGTCACTGCCTTTTTTGGCAAACACACAGATAGCTGCTGATAGTCTATGATGACCTAGAAAAATGCTGACCCCCACACAGCCTCTCAGTCCATTCTGGTCAAACAGGGGACTGGAGTTCAAAGGTCAACCTTGCAAAGCATGAGGACTAATGGGCTGCCTGTCTGTGCTCTGCTGATTTGAGATGGACGAGGCAGATCAGATTTCACAAAGCCTGGTAACCGATCAATGGTGTGACACACACACACACACACACACATACACACACACAGCCACACAGGCGGTGGGGAAAGGTGACAGAAGCCACAACAACAAGGTGCGGACAAGCAGGGCTGAGCCCCCAACGTAGTCAGCTGTCAACCTGGTGACCACAGTGAGGATGTTACCAAACGGGCGTAATGATTGATCTATCCCCGCTGACTCTCTGCACAGATTCCATAACCTTCTGATAGCTAAAACCTCTTTCCCACAACTCATACACACACAGGCATGCTTTCCCTCCTGGCCAGTCAAACCCCAATGCTAAACATTCCCCAGAGCATTCCAGTCCAGGGGAGCTATTCCAGGACAGGGACACCCCACCACCACCTGCCCAACCACCCACCTCCACACCACCAGAGCCAAACTGGTTGCTGCTTAAACACCAAAGAATCTCCATACCTGACCTGAGGGGATGTCAAAAAAAGAAAACAGTTTTAAATTTGCAAATCATTTAAAGATACTAATGTTTAACTAGAGGGGTTGTGAGCCACACCTCATTTCTTGATATCCTGCTAGGAGAATGAAAAGAGATTTATTGAAACATGTGCAAACATACATGAAAATACAGGATATCAGGAAAAAAAAAGTCAATATTTGGAATGACCACCTTTATTCTTCGACACAGTCTGAACTCTCTGAGGCAGCTTCCTTGTCATTTCTTTAAGCAGTCTTCAGGAATAGTTCTCCAGGCTTCTTGAAGGACATTCTAAGCTCTTCTTTGGATGTTGGCTGCCTTTTGTTCTGTTCTCTGTCAACATGATCCCACACTGCTTCAGGCTGCTAGTAACAAAGGAGTAAAAACAAAATTTAAAACATTTTTTTGGTAAACTGTCATGTAGACACAACAGTGCTTCATCCCTTGAGTCAGGTGCCTTTTTATGCTTGAATGATTCATAGGTCAATGTTAAGTGGCTTAAGAGAGAGGAAAAACATTCCTCTGAAAAAGGCCAGTGAAAAAGCAGCCAATGTCCAAAGAAAAACTTTGAAAGACCTTCAGAAAGCCTGGAGAACTGTTGCTCAAGACCACTTTAAAAATTACTAGGAAGTCTGGGTCCCAGGAGGGAAAATATGAAGAAATAAGGGGTGGCCCAAAACAAAACTGTACATATTTGAATAGCTGAATGTATGGGTTTGTCTCCAGCTTTTTTTTTGTAGTCCAGTAATCTAGCATTCCATATGACTTGTCTTTACCTCATGATGAGGGCTCACCTGTGTTTCTAGGCTTTCATGCACACCTGGTCTTTGACTGCACGGCCTTTCAGAAAAACAAAAGACATGCCGCCATCTCCACAAAAACGTGCTCACAGATTCCTCTCAAAGCCGCTCTTCATTGTCTCACTTCACTTTTTCTCTCCTGTTACCACCTAACATAAGTGCTGAAAAGATCTGAGAATGCAGCTTAACAAAAACAGCTGCTAATACAGTAAGTAATTTACTAAGTCTTAAAATGGGGGGGAATTGAAAAGCTGCCAGCGAGTGAATCATTTGTTTTCAGCTGAGTGTGGCAGCTCAGTCAAATATAGTAAAAAACTCCCACTAGGATCAAGAGTATGTTTCCTAGAAAAAGGTGTAATTATTCCATAGAAATGGCTGAGCTGATCACACAACTTTAATGCACTTAAAAAGATCTTCTTGTGACACTGACTGGACTAATAAACAACTTGCTAAAATGGCTTTTTTGATGCAGTTTGGAAAGATTTAGTAGTCTGCAAACAAACAGTGGGCTCTGCTTTGGCTCAGCAGCTCCTATCCCTGCCTCATGTGTTTTCTTGCTAAGTTGGACGTCCTCTGCTACAGCTCGCTGTGCTCAGCAGGAGCCACGTGAATAGACCTCTTGTTACGTTCCTGCGCTGAGACGTTCGCTCACTGTAAGCACCCTGAAGGAAAGCGGTTCTTTGGGGAGCTCTGGAGCTTTTTTATCAGCGCCAGAGGTTAGCAAAATACAAAGTGGAAATATTCCTGTAATGTGAAACACGCGGCTTACGATGAGAGGCCGGGCTCGGCTCACCTTTCAGGTCTGCTACAAATTTTGTGGCTGGAACAAAGGAGCGGGTAGAAGAGAGAAGAAGGCGATGAGAGAATGCAGGGAAAGAACATAAAGAGACAAAAACACCTTTGATAACCGTAAAGGCTGATACACTGGGAAACGTAAAGATTCATTATTCTGTATGTAGGTCGAATTAACAGCCTAACGTGCTGTCAGTACTTGATCCTGGTATGTTAATTAACTGCAGCTGTGACCTCTGACTCCTCTGCACCTGATAGGTGACTCACACGGCGCCAGTCTTCCACAGCACTGAGGAACAGCAACATGTCTTCATCACAGTAGCCGTAATCCACCACACATCCACCATAGAAGCAATTTCCCTCTTGTTCAAGCTCCATATCATTTTATAGAGCTGATTATGAGTGCTACTGGATTCACGAAGACTCTTCGACATATGGTTGCCAGTGAGGTGGCTGTGTGCCACAGGCCAGGCTGAGAAAGACAAGCTCAGACAGGAAGTGTGCAGGTGTCTGGGTGCCCACATGGCCTGAATCGTCTTTGGTTTCCAACAGAAAGCAGAGACAGAAGATACCAGGGCACAAAACACATGCAGACTTAGCTAAAGCATCATTCTTTAACTTCTGCAACAATCAGGATTATCTTGCAAACATATTGAAATAGTAGAGCAGTGAGGCCGATTGGTCTTGTTGTTATCTAAAACTGCCATGGTCCCGGAGTCTTGGACCCAGGGTTTTGAGTTTTTTTGGGATGTTTAGGTTTTCTCTAGTTTTGTATTTTTCTTTATATTTACATTTTAAAGTTTCAGTAGTCATCTACTTCTGTTCTTGGCTCCTGGCTTCTGGAGCCCTTGTGTTTCCTTGTCTGGTTTTGTCTTTGTCTTCTGTCTTTATGTTTTCGTCAAGTTATCTTTTCTCCCCGTTCAGTGGCCACTCTCTTCCTGTTTTATTTTGGCAGTTCTTCTTCTCTGTCTCTTGGATCTAGGTTAACTTCCTCCCAGGGCATTATGTTAGTTATCCCAATCTATGTTCCCACCTGATTTTCATCCTTTCTTCATCTTGTATTTCTATTTATTGTCTAAGTGTACCTATGTCACATTCTCCCCCTCGTAGTATGTTTTCCTAGAAGATTTCTAGTTCTTGCATTATTTATTCCTGACCTACTTTTATATGTATTTTGGTAAGAGCCCAGCAATAAAGCTGCTTTTAAGTTTAGTTCTCGTCTTCAGAGTCAGAGTGAATTTTGGGTCCAACTCCTGCCACCCAGCCGGCCTTCACAAAAATACTAACAAATTTAAAAGGCAAGCAGATATTTCGAGCTGAGTCCTCATTTAGACAGTGTGGAGGTTCAGTTTATTTTTACAGAATTAAAAAAAAAAAAAGAAATATGTTGAGTAGCAGGAACAATACAGAATACCGTGAGCAACTGTGTGGAGCTGAGGCTCCACAGAGTGTTCAGACAGTGAATACTGAAGGATCACTTGATTGAATTTGAGTACTAGTTCAGCAGTCTGAAGATGTTCAGTTGTTTACATGCTATAATTTTTTGAAATGTGGTGCTTTTTGGACTGAAAGCAGCTTACTTTAGTTACTTTCTAGTTAGTTGTAGCTCGATTTTAATCTAACTAAGTTAGCAAAATTGACTTATGTTATCAATACAATACCAGAGCTGAAATTCTAACCTCTATAGTGGGTTTGGAATTAATATGATAATATATCTGTTAATGAATCACAAAAGTTCCCATTAAAACAATATCAAAAGGTGGTGATTACTGTAATGCTGCAGCACTTGATGTGATCTGTCTTGGACATTTCATTCAAGTAGCATGTTTCACGGATAGCAGTGTCTTCCCTAAAACATGCAATTAGTTCCACAACTTTGGTTCTACTAATAGCACATAAAAGATGACACAAACTGACATTGGTAATCCCTTGACCTTGCAAAAAGTTTCTTTTTTCAAATACCTGCAAAGGTATATAGATAGAGCCACTATATTGCCAAAAGTATTCATTCAATCATTGAATTCAGGTGCTCCAATCACTTCTATGGCCACGGGTGTATAAAATCAAGCACCTAGGCATGCAGACTGCTTCTACAAACATTTGTGAAAGAATGGGTCACCCTCAGCTCAAAGCACAAACCTGACCTCAGCCTTTAGGATGAATTAGAGTGGAGACTGTGAGTCAGGCCTTCTCATCCAACATCAGTGTCTGAGCTCACAAATGTGCTTCTGGAAGAATAGTCAAAAATTCCCATAAACACTCCTAAACTGCATGGAAAGCCTTCCCAGAAGGGTTGAAGCTGTTATGGCTGCAAAGGGTGGGCCGACATCATATTGAACCCTATGGCTTACAAATGGAGGTCACCCAGCTTCATATGTGTGTGAATGCTGACAAATGAATACTTTTGGCAATATAGTGTAGCTTTATATTTGTCAGCTATGCATCCGTGATGTGTAGTTTGAGATCTGGTGAATGTGGAGGCCGTTTGAGTTCAGTGAACTCACTGCCAGGATCAAGATGATCAAGATTTGAGCTTTGTGATATGGTACGCCAGCCTGCTGGAAGCAACGATCAAAGGATGGGCACAATGTGGTTCTAGAAACATTCCTCTGAAAATTTGCACCATATTGAAACGATAGCATCAAACAATTGCTGCAGATTTGCTGAACATTCATGATGGGAATCTTCTGTTTCACCACATCCCAAAGATCTGGTGACTGTGGAGGCCATTTGAGTGCCATAAACTCATTTTCATGTTCAAGAAACCAGTTTGAGATGATATGAGCTTTGTGCTATCCTACTGAAAACAGCAATGACAAGATGAGCACATCATAAAGGGATGGACTGTGGCATTTAAACAATGCTCAGTTGGTATTAATTACCCCCCAGTCTGCCAAAAAATATCTATATACCCCACACAATTATACCACCAGTAGCCTGAACCATTAATGCAAGGCAGGATGAATCCATGCTTTTGTATTTTTTTACAACAAATTCTGACCCTACCATCTGGATGTTGCAGCAGAAATTGAGACTCATTAGACCAGGCAGGGTTTTTCCAGTCTTCTAGTGTCCAGTTTTGGTGAAACATAGCTTCAGTTTCCTGTTCTTAACTGACAGAAGTGACATCTGGTGTAGTCTTCTGCTTCAGTGTTCAGACATGGTGTGCTCTTCTGCATACCTTGGTTGTACTGTGTGGTAATTTGAGCTACTGTTGCCTTCCTATCAGCTTGAAGCAGTCTGGCCATTCTCATCTGAGTACTGGCATCAACGAGGCATTTTCACCCAGAAAACTGCTGCTCCCTGGATATTATCTTTATTTCAGTCCATTCTCTGTAAACCCTAGAGATGGTTATGCAGGAAATCCCAGCAGATGAGCAGTTTCTGAAATACTAAGACCAGCCCATCTGGCACCAACAACCACGCCACATTCAAATTAACTTAAATCCCCTTTCTTCCACATTCTGATGCTCAGTTTAAACTTCAGCAGGTCGTCTTGTCTACATGCCTAGATACACTGAATTGCTGCCATGAGATTGGCTGATTAGATATTTGTGTGAGTAGTTTATGGTCATGGTAATAAAGTTGCTGGTTGTTGTATATAAAACAAATTTTTTTAAATATATAAATAAATAATAATCGAAAATGACAAAAAGTAAAAAGAAGAGTCAATTTCAGGTGATCCACAGCCTCAGTGCAAATTAGAAAAAAGAGATTTGGATAAAGTGTCTGCTGCTTTCATCCTTGGCTGACACAGTGATCATTGTTTAGGCAGTTTTAGGCTTTAGATGATAAATGATGAATTCACAGTATTAACTGTTTGCCAGAATGGGTATATAAAATTTCTGGAGAAGTCTTAAACTGATGATAGTGTAAAATCCTTGGGGTAGAGGAGGTGTTGAAAGGCTGGCTGGTTGAGGGGGCTGATAATGTGTAACACACTGGAAATGTTCTGACAGTATGTTCCCCATATCCATCCCTCCTTGAGCTTATAAACAACCTCTGTAAATTCAGCCATTCCTCCTCCTTCCACACCCCTCACAAAAATAATGAAGCTTGCCACCATCTGTGTAAACAGGCTTGGCTAGTAAGAGTCATAGTTTCCCAGTCTTGTTCTTGCTAGGGCTGATCACAAGACCCTGTGTGTCCCCAGTGCTTGAGTTAAGTGAGGGTGTAGTAGATGGGAAGATAGAAATGAGAGCAGAAAAGGAGGAAGGAGAGGAGCAGGAAGATGATGTTACTCTCTTATTGGACCCTTGTTGGTCTTTTTTCCTGGAGTTATCTATGATCAGTCTAGGGATAAAACCCTTAAGATTAGCCAGAAGGCAGGAAGAAGAGCCCTGGTTTTAATTTATGTGGATACAAGGACTCAGAGCTGGGTTCTCATCATCTACTTGAGGGGGGCCCACCAGCATTTGATTCATTTTGTAGGCCTTTTGCATTTTTCTGTGTTTGTGTGTGCCTCTCGGAAAAGCGTTTGTTTGCTCAAGAGCTTTATTTACATTCACAGGCACTTTTTGGACGCACTAAATTGATTCCAGGCCTGTTCCTGGGTCGTGTCCATCAGCTCAGCCACAGTCCACAAACACTCTGCACACAGCGGGACCATTCTCGAGGTCCGCTGCTCAGCGCCACAGTGACACACAGAAGCCATTTTGTGGGAATGCCTAAAAGCTCAGTTGAGAGTTTGGGAGGTTTGCAATTTACATGTTAACCCTCTACTCTCACCTGCCTCTTTTAAATTTTCCCTCAGTCACCCCCCCCCCCCCACCCCCCAGCCTGCTCTCGCCTTCTTTTTCCAGGTCATTCCTGAAAGTAACTCGACAACACAGGGAACATTGCAGGAGTCCTGCTGTCAATACACTCAGAGCTGCTGCAGGAAACCACAGGCCAACCACTAAAAAGGGCTCAGACAGATAGTGAAACTGCTCTACAGGAGCTCTCAGTGTGTACAGTCAGACCAGCCAAGTTGTCACTCCAGGCTGTATTTGTACAGGAGTGACAACTACAGGAATGTAGGACAGATTTGGCAGGGACATCTCCACAACAAACACATCAGAATCTGCCAGCACCATTTCCTTCACTGAACTGATTGCTGGACCCAAGAGAAAAATGTAAAAAGGTTTGTGGGATGTTGGCTTCCTTTATTATAAGAAGATAAAGATAGAATCCAAAAAATGTGCTTGTCAGAGGCTCCTTGACCAGGACAAGGACGAGGATGTCCTTTGGGTCAAACGCTGGCCCAGTAGCAATCAGCTCCCCTGAGACCACAACCATTCTTGCCTCTCTCTCTTCGCTCTTGCTCTCTCTGTCATTCTATGCCAGTCTCTTGCTTGTTCCAATAAGAACCACCATTGTCCAGTCTTTTCAGAAAAAGTCTTAAATGGTGCACCCTTCCAACCTCTGACCCTGCATCAGCACTGACCTCTTAGCGGGTTCACGGCCCTTCTCTGTACGCAACAGAGCTCCCCGCCCTGAATGAGCCCCTTTGCCCTGAGTACAGAATCCACTCTTTGTATGTTAGATCTGTTATGGTTTTTACCTCTCTCACTTGTGCGCACACTTTCCACCTTCACAGCGTCAGCACTACGAGGAATTCTTGGTTAAAATTTACGTCCCTGCTCTGAAATTTTATTTCTCTTCAAGCTAGATCTTTTACTCCTTTCTGTGATCACATTAGCTGCTTCTGGAGGCGGAGACTATAAATACATTGGAGTAAATCTAATTTGAATGGCACAGGGAGAGGGCAATGGGTGCAACATGCTGGCCGTTCCCTCAGTGACAGCACCTCCCTTCAATGACCATGTTAATTAATAACCGTTGACTTGCATTTGTTCCACAAGCCACAGTTTAGAGAGTGCCTGTGATGGGCCGGTTTTCCCCATTTGACAGGAGGGTGTATTCTTTTCTCTTCGCAGCAACCCCGCACACTTGGCGCTCCGTTGGGAGTTTTGCAGACTCACTACCCAATCATCTCCTCACTTATTTTAATCACTTCTGCACCTTTGATTTTTACAAACAATTAATTGCTATTATCTATGTTTTTATGTCCCCAGAGCTCTTTGGCATTGCGTCTCGCTGTCTTGCTCTCTTGCTCTCTTGCCCTTTGTGTGGGAGGGTCCCTCTGTCTAGAATAACAGTGTTATGGAAGTTGGGAGGCCTGAGCAGCTCAGAGAGCAGCACTGTTGCAAAGGCCAGGCCCTGGCCTCCTCTGGGCGTCCCGTTTGTCTTGGCCTGACATTCCCAGTCTCTCCGAGCGCCCCTGTGGTCGGCCTGTGGGTGTGGAGGCAGACGGTCACATTCCCGCCAGCCCATGGACAGAGGCATCCCGGACCGCTCCCTCATTTCCCTCTCGGCTCCCAGTCAACAGTGTCCCAGGACTCACTGTCCTGGCCCGAGTTTTAGAATGTGACCAAGGAGCCGATAATCACAGTGCAGTGTGTTATCAGTTAATCTCTACCAGAGCCAAACAAATCAGCAGCTCCTATCACGTTTTTACAGAACCCATGTCTTTGCTGCTAGAAGGGCAGCTCCTGACACAAGATTGCCTGTACACACACACATATGCACATTGGCCATTCAGGTTCTAAATTTGCTGAGTTTAATATCCAAGTGAATAGTTTGCTCTGCGGCGGTGAGACAAGTGATAAAATATTTGCTTTATCTTGGAAACCAAAATATCGCTTAATCTGTTGAATCTTCAAAACCTAGATCAAATTTGAGCAGCTTAAATGTGTTATGCGCACACATCGTCTGCCAATGTAGCAGCAATCTAAACCATCTCCTCCATTTCATAAGAAGCACCTGTGTTTGGAGACTTAACATTCCACATACTTATCTGACCAAAAAAGGCCTTTGTGCATAGCACACATGTACTGAATAAACTGTGCTGCACCATGAAGGTACGCACTCACCAGAGGGGTTACAGTAATGTATCAGCCAGCTACTGATGTGCACCCACTCTGCTAAGATTAGTTAAATTAAGAAAATGTGTTTACTGACAAGACAAATCAAGCAGTTCTTGTGATTTTTTTTTTCTCCAGCCTGTTAACTTTACCCGTAGTTGGGGTGTGCTGGGGAAGCCAATTCCTGAATCACTGGTGCAATTTTTCTTCATTG
>VUQK01006586.1:5119-18864 GCA_015106715.1 Bujurquina vittata | reverse complement strand
GAATGCATGGTGCTGCTGCCGCCCAGCTGACTCCACAGCTGTGCGTGTTGACTGCCCGCAGTCAACACGCTGCTTGACCTTACATATCAAGAGAAGCACAGGTGTACACAGGTGTCAGTGATCCAGCTGCTGACATGACTTTGCTGGCAATGCCAGGGTCCTGGCACTGGAACACCAAAACAAGGTGCAGGCTTAATTAATTAGATTAGCTCCACCTGATTAATGTCAGCTATGGCCAGTCTCAAAACCCAGGCCAGTGTTGAAGCAGGGCCCTGTACTATGAAGCGAGTTCAGCATACCCAGGGTATCTTTCTGTTATCTGGATTCACTTATCCTAACACTGGTGATCAGGATAAGCGGTCACATCTGGGGTTTTCCAATCTAGGTATGAGTGCATTCACATGAAAGGGTTGGCGTTCGCAACATCTGACCAGTCACATTAATTAATGTACCAGCAACTGAGCCGCTTTTGCAAAGGAAGAGTAAACTATGATATTAGAAAAAATATGAAGATTACACACATAATACAAAATGAAAGTAACACAGCTGCTGCAGATAAATGAGTGGCGTGAGAGGAAATCCACTGTACAGTATATAGTTTTCATTTTTATTCTTTCAGCTGCAGCCCCGGTGGTGTTTAATGCTCTGAGAGCAAGAATAAATACAGAAACAAAATGCAAATGGAGGCTTAGTCTACCTGTGATTGATATGAAGACAACAAGTACAAATATGTGTCCCAATTTATGCATTAATGCTTCAAGAGCAACAAAATTGTCATAAAATTGCAGCCAAAATATTAAATAAAAATTGAAATATCAAGGAATAAGAAGAGATGTATAAAGATGTAATAAGGAAGAGATGTTTATTCGAGAAACACAAAGACTTCAGACACTATTAAAAAACTTTTGCGGTCTTCCAGGAATGGTGACACTATTTTCCAGAGATCTTATTGGTCAATAGGCAGTGACTTCATACTTGTTGATCTCTAATCTAGAACCTAACCTGCTCCGGAGCAGGATAGGCTCATGGCAATTTAACCCGGTAAAAAGTGAACCAGCTTAGTAGTACAGAAAACTCAGGGTTAACCTCAAAGTTAACTAGATAAGATGAATTCCTGCTTCATAGTGCAGGCCTCTGGGAGTCATAGAAAATATTGATGTGTTTGTTTGTTTGTTTGTTTTTTCATTTGAATGTTGATGGGGAAAGTACAATGTAAAATAAACTCAACCTGTTTTAATGTATTGTGCCTGTACTGTGCCTCGTCTTTATATATGACAATATTAGCAGCACTGGAAACGAGTGCATTCATCCAAGCTTTTAAAAATTTATTTCAGTTTTAAAACTGCAAGGTAAAGTCCTTGAAAATGTTCTGAAGACTAAAGCTTTGGGGGGGAGGGGGGCATGCTTAGCCGCTAACACTAAAAAAAAATAAAGCTGGTCTGCTTCATCTGGGGCACATTCATTCTGAAGACCACATGAACCATCTTGCTTTTGGGTCATAGAACATGTTTCTTTGAAATGGTGACGGGGAAAAAAATGCCACGTTCATTTTACCTCAAAAGTCAGATGTCAGAGCTGGGAGTGACCCGAGCTGACCACATCCAAGAAGTAGTACTTGTCCTCCTTATTATGGTAGAGGAATTCAGCCAAGGCTGGAAACACTCCTGCAGCCTCATTCAGCCGCAGCCCTGGTGGTGTGTAAGGGTGTGAGAGTAAAGATTAAATAGAATACAACAGAATAGACTTTTATTGTCATTATACATGGTACAACAAAATTGTGCGCGCTCCACTACAGTCCGTTTCTTTGCGCTATAAAAATAGGGAATTAAAATAAATAGGTAGAAAAATACTGACTGTACAAATAGAAACTGTACATTACTGTGCATAAAGCACACTATAAATATACATTAAACAAATATACAAAAATGTACATTAAATTTCTTTTTGTGTGTGTGTGTGGGGTGGGGTGGGTCATTGTCTATTTGCAGTCCGCAACTGTTTGTGAGTCTAAATATGAAAACAGAATTATTAGCCTTTGTGCAAATATAGGTCTAACAAGTCCCTTTTTAGGATCATAAAGCACAGGCTATAGACCAAAACAAAATGTAAATTCTAAGCAGGTGGGATTAAAAATAATTATTTCCTTAGCAACAGTAATGGTCACTAAGGACAGAGATGTGGACAAGTATGGATGAGATCAGAGGGTGTGTATTTGCTACTGTTTGTGAACTTAAAAATAACATTAAAAAAGTGACTTTGTGCGCCACGCGAGTGCTCCCACGGCTTCTTTGTTGACTGAACATTATGTTGGCAGGTCAAAAGTCACTCACTTGTGATTAGCTGAGGCAAAAGAAAATAACTGCCCTCCCAGGAAGAAACTGGCTGACATGGCTGTAGTGTCAGGCTGAATGAATTAAGTGAAATTAAGTTTCAGTTTAGCTTGATTGTCAGGCTGGGTCGACATGAGAGCATTGCCTGGATGAGCAAATACATGGAATGAAAGCTACCTATGGCTATCAGTCGATTTAAATTTGGTTGGGGTTTTTTTTGGTATGGAACAATCCTTTATATTCCATGAACAATGGGGATAAAATGGATGGCACACTGCTGGGATTACAAATAGGACACACAATGTTGCAAGCGTATATATTACTTTCTGTGCTTTTTGCTTCTGATCCACTTCAAAGCCCTTCATGAATCATGCAATTTATGTGTCTTTGGACTGCGCTCGTCATTCTCCAAATCCTCAAAGCAGCATGTGGATCCTGAGTTTTTCTTTGGATCTGTGTTACTTACTCCCAGCAGATTATGAACTGCTGTCCTCTCTGTGGGGGTTTCCTTACACTGACCCAGACCGTGATCTTAACTTAACCAGGTAACAGACACTTATCCACAACCCAACGGTGAACCGGGGTTCATTAGTCCCAACTGTTTGTGTTTCGTCTCCATTATTAAAGCCTGTCTGCTTCCCTAACAAGGCCAATCACTCACAGCTCCGCAGATAACACGCCTGTCACAGCAAACGTACTTCAAAATCCCATTTCTGTGTCCCGATTCTCTGCTGTAACTTTTCACACCCACACACCCTCTGCTCAGCAGAGCTAGATAAAAACGCCATTATTATCCAGCTGTGCTTTTCTTTCCTGAGCTGGATTGCAGCTTTTAAGATGTAAACGCGGGGGGGTGATTATAAGGAGATGAGCAAACGCTGGCTGCAGCTAGCCCAGGATGGGGGGGTAGAGGGGGTTATACTCTGAATGCTAATGTGAGGCTGGAGAATGGGCAAACAGGCCCATTGAGATGCAGAGTCCATGTGTTTTCTTAGGGTAATATGGGGCTATGTTGGAACAGCCCGCATTATGAGAGTGAAAGGTCAATGTGATGTTAGTAGGAACAGTGAGAATAGCTGACTATTAGGAATTGTTGCATTTTCTGCCTGACTCCCTAGGAATATGTATTTCAGCACTTTTCCATGGACACACAAAGATGTTAGGGCTTTGGGCACCTTCATGAGTCAGAGGGGTCATCAAACAGTGCATGTAAATTAAAATAACAATGCAATTCAGGTGCCTGGGAGTGCACGGGCACCCCAGCCCAGTCCAACTTTTACCAAGCTGGATGTTGAAATTCCTTCGCCGCAGAGAAAAGCCCCGAGACATGTCATGTCGTTCAAAGCTCATTCATGTCTAATTACCATGGCACTGGACCATTTTCTTACCTTTTGTTGGCCTGCTGAGAGGAGCGCCGGGCCCACGCTCTCCCATGCACACAGCTCCAGCATCCTCCTCCTGCTCCTCAGCAGCCCCTGGCTTCCCCCTGCAGCAGCCGCAGTCACTCAGAATGAATGGAGCCGCCTGAGGAATGCGGACACAAAAGGAGGAATGTCATTTTGCCAATCGCTACCCCCTCCGTCCCCCTCCCCGAACCAACGGACATGTGCATAAGTCCAGGCGTTTTTTTAAACGCGAGGGGTAAAAAAAAATCTTATTGATTCTATTTTTAAATTAAAGGATCTGCATAAGCAACAATTTGTGCACCTTATCCTGTTTGAAAAATGGTGCAGCTGCTCATTATGAATGAAATGTGTGATGATTGGATTTTCTTTTTTTTAAGCGTTCTGGTGATATAAGAGGCTGCCACTTTGAATTTTTCACATGTGGTTAATTTAACTTCATCTTAAAAATGAAAAAATGGTTTCTCTTTTCTTTCCAGCATTGCGAGATGGGCAAAGATCAGAGGTAAAAAGCAGCATGACAGCAGCAGACAGACTCCAATAAAGTTTGGCTTACCATAGAAAAAAAAACATTAGAGGAGCATATGTTTAAAATCTCCAGTGGGTTTACGTCTCAAAAATAAACGCATTCGTCCTTATTTCCCAGTAACCACTGTGTTTAGTGGGTCATCTCGGTGATCATCTGCTTTTGCTTGCTTTGCTTTAAACATCTCCCATTAGATGTGATTGTAATCTCAATCCACCTCTGCAGCCTGATCATGCTTCCAGCAGGCTGCTTACTGATGTTTACAGCACTATATGACAGGCAGCTGGATATGAGAAGCACAGCTGGACCATTGCTAACATAGGACAGCCTGACCTGTGTTTGTATAAGGAAAAGGTCTGCGATTTTTTGACTTGGGTTTTGCCTAGCCATTTTAAACAAAATCTAATGTACTGGGTTCAAATCAAACCCTTCATATTGGTCTTCAGTTTCCCACCTTGGATAAGATTTAGTTACAAAACGTCCTTCAAGTCATTGGGGTGCCCTAGAAACCGAGATAAAGCGGTTTATTGTCACTAATATCTGTTAAGACTGTGTGTGGAAGTCTGTTTGACTCTGAGGACTTTTATCTGCTGTTATCTCAACACTAACAGCAAAGACAGATAAGAAAACCCCACTCAAAGCCCAGGCCAAACTTGGGCCTTCGGTGAAAGAGATTTGTGATTTTGAGAACGTTTGCATATCCAAACTTTTAGAAGCATTACGTTGATTGTATTTTACTGTTTGTATGACTTTTGTATGTC
The DNA here is from genome assembly GCA_015106715.1 of Bujurquina vittata. Classification (NCBI taxonomy): domain Eukaryota; kingdom Metazoa; phylum Chordata; class Actinopteri; order Cichliformes; family Cichlidae; genus Bujurquina; species Bujurquina vittata. Next base: position 13,844 of record VUQK01006586.1, on the reverse strand, counting down.
TTTTGATGTATACAACAGGTCTCTCTTGTAAATGAGGCATCAAGGCTCAAGAGACTTCCAGTATAAATAAAGGATGATAAATAAATAAAAATGATTAATTTCTTTATGTCACGTGGGCCAGTAATAAGTCATACCCGCATGTTGTGCCACCGTGTAGCTCCACCTTCAGCTCCAGTCCTTATTTTCAAGCGCGGCTGCCTCTAGTCTAAACATTAAAGTAGGAGTGAGCTCCTGGGTTGGAAGCCCCTGCTCCATGCTCCACCCCTGGTGTTCCCGATCTCCAGGTCTTTGTCCCCGGAACTTGCGCTCACTCCTGGGTGTCCACTAGGGCTTTTTTTTCCGCTCGCATCTGGATCCCAGTACGACCTGCGAAGCGGTCCAGCCTCCTCTCCTACAGCAACTACGGCCTCCTTCGACTCGGAAAGAAAAGAAAAGAAGAAATCCCAATTTCTGCCGACAGCTTTCCACACTTTGCTCTCCTCCCGTGGCTTATACTTTCGTCGAAACTCTGAAGTACCAGTGAGACTCTGTGATTGTTGCTTTCAGTCTAAAAAAAAAAGTTTTGCATGTTTTTAACCCCGCTGTTTTGTCCCGTCTTCGTGCGCTTTTCGATTGAGTCTGGAACTCGACATTTAACCCACGTACCTGTAGCTTGTAGACGGACGACCTTCGCGGTGTTTTCGGTGTGTTTTCTCCACTCCTGGCCGCCGCCGCCGCCGCTGCTGCTGTGAATGAAGGATCTGTTGAGTCGAAGAAATCAGCGCGTCTCCAATGAGGAAACTCGGCCGTGGACTCGCTCAGACTTTGTCCTAGCCTTCACACACACCTGAGCAACTCTATTTACTTTTTAACATTTTTTGGGTTTTTTTACTGTTTGCGCTGTTAGTGTTTTTTGGGGGGTGTCCTTGCTTTTCAATTTTTGTCTTTTACCTGGTCCAAAATGAAGAGTTTGTTGGTGCTGTATGTCGTTTGCACGGCGTTTGTGTTGACTGTGTCGGGGACTGCGGAGCAAAAGTTGAAAAACTGTAACGAAGTTCGTGCTGCTTACAGCTCCAAAGGCTTCAACGTTAACGACGTCCCCAACAAAGGAGTCAACGGTGAGCATTTATACATCTCAAATTTAAGCCTCTTTTTTAGCAATGGGTTCTAAAGTAGGGAGCGGGGACCCCCGGTGGGTCTTGCAGAGGCTTCCCGGTGGTCCTAGATAAGAGACGGGTTTAAGCTAGCAACATTAGCTTTAAGAGAGGATGTCTAAAAGACAGTAAAATGAACTCAAATATTTTAATCCGAACCTGACATCAAGGCAGGTAGCTGATTCTTAATCAGATCTAACTTTGTCATTCAAGACACAGTATGGAAAACATTTTAAAGTGCTTTAAAAATCACCAATAATAGGTTCTTTAACAAACAGCTTTAGTGCTTGTTTCAGAGTTTATATGGAGACATTGTTAATCATATATGTTGCTATTTTCTCCCCCTTTTTTGTGTGTGTTTCTTCAATTATAAAGTAGCAGTGAAACATTTGGGGATGCATTCCTTAGGCTTAGTGCTGCTGGCAGCACTTCACTGCTCCGGTGGGTAAACACAGTCATCATTTAGGAAATACTTGTAGGTAATTCATAACAATAAAGAGCTATAATCAACAGACAGGCTCTGTTCCCCACTGAAAGAACCCAGGCCCGTGTTTATTTCCATGTTTCCTCAGTAGAGACCCCCATGGCTGTGAAGTGCAGGCAGCCGGCAGTGATTTAGTAAACATTCCTGTGCATTGTGGAAAGAAAAAAAAAGGTTATGGATTTTTTTCCTGTCTCTCTGGGTTAGACAGATTTTTTTTTCTTTCCCCTTGTGGTTGAAAGTTTTTTCTTTTTATGGTTGTTGATCTCTACATCCATCTCCAGACTAGTCACAGGATGCAGACTACTTAGTAATAATGGCAACAGACATGTTAATCAGAGAGGCAAAAGGGCAAATCAATGACTCTAATCATGAGATAAGCCCAAGTAGTGAAAACTTGCCCTGGGGGGGGTTCTTTTACAGTAAATGCTTGAGGGAAACAAGGGAAGGGGTTTGGGGGTTGAAATTCCAATGTGCCCTGCATACTTTCACCCACCCCTCGCGGTCACTCATTTCCTTTTAATTTTTATGGCACTTAAAATAAATATACAGCATTCGGTTGCAAGTTTTGGAGTGGCTTCAGATTGATGTAGAAAATATAGCAGTGGGTCACCCAGGCATAGCTTCTGTGGTCATGGTTTCCCACTTTGTTAAAAACTAAATATTTTGGACCTCTTAATTAGTTTAATTAACATTTTTCTTTTTACTTGAGCTGAAAAAGCTATTTTCACACCTTCGATAACTGTTTTTGGCAACATGCTCACAGCATTATTCCATCTGGCAAGTGTGACCACTTTATGTGTGTTCTCTTTACTACCTTGAATGCCTTTTATAAGTTCTCCTTTGCATACCAGGAGGATGTCCAGAGCACCTTTTTTTTCTTTTTGTTGGGCCACAGTGTCTCATTAGAATTTGAGTTGGGTGGAACTGTCACAGAGACAGAAATTTTAGAAACTTGATCCTGAGTTTCACACAAGTCTCCAGGTCATTTTTTTTGCCTCTGTCTTTGTAATGCTAAATGTTATTAGGAGTACCTCAACACGTCTGCTTAGGTCACATTTAATTGTCTTGCATCTCTGGGTTTGAAAGGATGTGAGTGAAGGCAGTGTTGTGCAGGTTTGTGTGACACACACGTGGCATTTCCTTACAATAGATTGCTGGTGTATGTCTGGGTTTTTAGGCAGGACCTCAATGAGCAGCTCTTTGTCACTGAAAGACTGAGATAATTGATCTCTAGAAAGCAACAAGGTCTACTGTCATTAGAGAGTTGTGGCTCCCAGTTACAAAAGCCCTGCACTCTTGAAATGTTTCATATTGTTAGGGAGGCTCGAAATGTCATTTTTGTCAGTTTCACTTCTATACTTTCCAGTGTGCCAAACTTTAATTCAGTCTTTCACTTTCCTCAGAAGTTTAACTAGACAATGCACCCCCCCCCCAAAAAAAAAACCAAAAAAACAAAACACACACACACAAGCCTAGAGGTTGCAATCTGAATATTTTAACCAAATAACGGGAGTTTTTACATGGACTACGAGGCAAAGAAGACATGCTTTAAAAATTGTACACCGCCTCTGCCAGTTGTGAAATGTTTACGTTCCTTCGATACATGCATCACAAATGAGATTCACGGAATATGAGTCTTATTGGTGGGATTCAAAACTTGCCTTTCATAACCGCAAGCATCTTGTGTTATTGTTGGCAGCATGAAGATAAGAATGTTTGTTACCATTGAAATTACTGTCAGCCTGAGCTGAAGCCAGACTTGAGATTCAATAAAGATGTTTTAATGCAGTAAAACTGTAATGGAAACCCTGATTGCTTTGGCGTAGACAGAATTAAGCGACGCAGAGGAAGAGCAGGCTCACTTGGTAAATTCTTTGCTGATCCCACGGTATCAGTCTTTTATCACTCACGTGAAAGCAGTTCAAGCATTGTTTCCAAGTTTCTTGTCTTATGGATGATGATTTGTTTATGTTCTGTGGTTGGCTACTTCACTCTAATGAGAAATAAATTAGATTTACTCCCTTAATGATGACAAATAAATAATGTTGGTAATCACAGGATGTAAGTGGTGGTTTCACTGTCTGAATATATTTGCTAATAATAGCTTAGTTCCCTTTTACAGTTATATGTGATATTGTGATGAATTATTATTGTTGTATTTCCTGTGCAGCTGTAATGGGGACCAGCACTGCAGTGGTTTGGGGCATGTCAAAGACTATGCAAAGCAGGTTGAGATGTCACACTTAATTTAAAATAAATAAAAAAAGACAGAGAAGTTAAATCTGTTTTAATTTACTCTGGCTGTCAGGCTTGATATCATGCTTCAGGTATTGGACAATAGTAGAGTTCAAAGAGAGGGGGGTCGTTTTCCCTCCATTCAGCACGTGGAACATCCCCTGCTCATAATCAGCTCAGTGCATTATGACTGAAACTTAAGGCGTGCATGATCTCAGCACGTTGGCCTCTTGGTAAGCTTGAGACATTCTGTAGTCTCCCATTGTGAGGGCTGTGTTGTTTTTTTTGTTTTTTTTTTCTCCCCGTTTTAGCTGGTGGCAGCACGCCCCACATCATTACGGTTTGGGAAATAACAGGTTGTGCTGTTGCAGTGACTTTCTGCAGATAAGATAAGAGCAGGAAACTGGGGTGCACACACAGTCTGCAAGTTTTTATAGTGCAAAGACCAATATTTGAGTGGCTCTGCTCAGTAGAATGGTGTCCCAGCATTTTGACGCTTGTAATAATTAACCGCCAAGTGTCTGACTTACCACTCAAGGTCCGTCTCATAAAACCCTTTGTTAAACCTCTGGCAGTGTTATCGTTCAGGATCGCTTAGTTCCACAGTCTTATAAAGTCTTCTGAAGGAAAAAAAAAACCCTAATAACATCAGTGCAAAGGTTTTGTTGGCACTGTCAAATGTAAAAAAACACAAAAACTTACAGAAGCCAAATTGCAAATTTTTACGGGTGGTAATTCCTGCTTATACTCATATCTATTGCATTTAAGGCCATCTGCCATAGTCTGCAGTGTCAAAAATCAGCAAACCTGGCTACTCATAACAAAAAGTCCAATCCAGGAACCTAAAATGCTTGTAGAAATTGATTTACCCTGTACCTCTTGTACAACAAAGGGTTGAAGAAATTAAACATTGGGGGTCTTGCAGAAAATGGATTAATGAATCTAGAAATAAGGACTTAATTGGTATTAAAACATCTAACTTAAGCATTAAAAAATTTTGAAATCCTAAAACATGGGCCGTTCGATTATCTAAATCGTTTTTTTCTGATATTGCAGATTAAAATATCAACTCATGTTTTGTATTGTGTTCAGAAAACTAGTTGGCAATGACACGGGGAAGGGAAAATTCAACAAAAACAAACTGCAACAAATATTTTGTGGCCTGGTTGAATCTGGTAACAAGCAGCTATTGTTTAAAAAATGATAAACACCATATTTTTGCAAGGATCCAGCAGTCAAACTCTGCAGTCTGCATATCAAGGCTGGGGAATCCCTGATATTCTGTAAATGCCCACGGTTACTGTTCTGAGAGGGCGGCCCACATCACCAAGTTTATATTAGCTTCATCAGCTAACAAGGAGGTGTTTGTTTTTAATGTTCAGTGAGAGCCTCAACCTTACCATTAAAAACCAAACCACTGGTAGTAACTTATCTTTTTTTTTTTCTACTTTGGTTATCACACTGATCTCAAATGTAAAAATAAAGTCCTAGTCCTAAATGCTGTAGATTTTCAGACGCAGCATGTTTTTGTTTTGTTTTTTGTTTACTTTGAGAATATTCTAGGTCCCCAACTGATTGAAATGTAGGCCAGTTAATTAGAGGTTTTTCCTCCCATGGCAGAAGACGCTCAGGCAGACTGTAAATACACAGCTATTCAGGTCCCACATATGTAACTGTGGGCTGTATCCTTTGAAAGAAGCATAGTTGTGAAATGCTTCTTTTGTTCCTTCCTGAATAGTACATTAGAGAAGAACATGCTTTTAAGCCTCAGCTAGTGTTTTCTTCTTCTTTTTTTTTTAATCCAAGTATGGAGGGATCAAACGGATTCAGGTGTGCCATTCAAGAAACTGTCTGTAGACCCACCCATAGGTGTGGTTACAGCCAACAGAAAATTCACACATCCAAGTCTGACTTGCACCACATACAAGGATCTGCTCAGGGTGCTTTGAAGCCACATTTTAGAATCTGTGTTCATAAAAAGTATTTTAAATCCGTTATGTACTAATAAAAACTTTAAGTGTCCTTTTTGTCACTTGAGAAATAAACTGCATAATCATTAATATCAGTGATTAGTTTGAAGAGAAAACATGTGCAGGTTGAGGTTACATAAGCAGACTGCATTGAAGCCAAAGCCTACGCAATAATCTTTGATAACATTCCTGAGTGATGGGCCACATCTCTTCAGCTGGCTGGTGTGAAATAGTACTTTTTTCTTTTTTTTCCACTTGCTTGCTTAGTGTTTAGTTAAGCATTAGTATATAGTATTCTGAATTTTCAGTATTTATGACTAATCGTTGAAACCAAGACTTCCAAATCATGTGGGCTAAAGTTCATGATAGACTTGTAGATCAATAGATTGTGAGACTTTAGTTGCTGCTGATTATTCAAGTGTAGCGATACTGTAATGATTCTTGCTGCTCTCTACAGCATACGTGTGACATCTTCTCCCTAACTGTTTGGCTAGCCTTGTGGATAATTGAGTTTATGTATCATGAGGTTGAGGTCTTGTGAATCAGGGGGAGCCCGGCTATGACTTTAAGCATCCAAATGGGGACAGAGGAGGAAGGGAGGGTGGCAACAAATGTCTGGCAGCTCTTATCAGTTTCCTGCTATCACAGCGTGGTAGCTCTGAGATCAGGGGTTCTTGTGGCATCCCGTTCTGCTCTGCCAGCAGCATTTGCCTTATCATTGCTCTAAGCAAATCAGCTTATCACAGCATATCAAAATATTTAGGATGAGCATAGAAGAAGCTTAAGAGTGGTGATGAAAATACCTGGTTTTGTTGTTGCCTGGGTTCTGTGAGTTCTAGGCCTGGTTTAGTCGTTGGGTAGCCACCGCCTTCAACAACTCTGGAATGTTAAGTTTCTCTCTCTAAACACTCGTTTAGTATGCTGAGTGTAGCATCAGTTCAATAGCTGTGTGTGTGTGCGTGTGTCGGCACAGCGTCCGTAATTCCAACGCTTTCCATCCTTTGCTTTGGTCCCCCCCACCAAAAAAAAAAAAAGCAAATGGCCAAGTGAGCGACAGATCAGTGGGGGGTGGATGCTCTATGTAGGAACAATTGAGCACCCCCTTTTTAGGCTGCCCTGCCTCCCCCTCCTCACCACATTCCACACCGGACCACCAAGACCTGCACACAGGAGCCCCGGAGCTGGGAACACACGGCAACAAAGAGAGCACTGGAGGGACTGACTGAGGCATGCAGAGAAAGAGAGCAGATTTGACTGACAGGACAGAGTTTTGTACCCAAGTCCACTTGAATATCCACAAGTGGTGGGCTAGACGGGAGCCAGAGAGTGGTTGGGAATGTGTGACACAGGCTCATTGAATCCAGGGAGGTAACTGGATGCATGTGAATCATCTTCGGTTTGCCGTGCAGACTGTGCACAAGTGTACAAGTGTACATCAAGCCTGTTTCCCTCAGTAAATCCCTCTGAGTGCACGTGCCTGTCGAACATAATACAAAGTTTTAAACAAGCGTCTCACAGTACATTTTTGGCGCTGGAGACCACAGTTAAACATGACTGTATCATTTGGTGGCTCTTGGCTTCGCGCAAACTCCTGATCTGGCCTTGTGGTTTTCTGTATTTTGCGTTGAGAGGAGCGACCCCCCTGAAATTTCTTGTTAACACATCCTGTTTGTGCTCTGTTAAAAAGTTCCTTTCTCTCCCTCCTGACACATCGTCTCTTTTTCTTCTCCCACCGCTCGCTATTTTGCAGCTCCTCTGGGAGGTTTTGTTTCACTGCTAGTCTTTCCCTTTCTCCTCATCCCTGGTTTGATTTCCTCCTTTTATTTTTTCTATACAGTCAAAAGTGGTTTACTGGCACTTTCCTGCTTTGCAGCCCACCTAGCTCTTGTCTAGTCTGCTTTCACCACTGTTGTTTTTCCCCTTTGTTGAAAGGCTTTTAGATCATTTGCATTCCAAAACTAAACCACATCTCGTTATAGCTTTGCACACATTTGTGATGGTTAGAGGGGCACCAGTAAGATGTCTCCAAGTATGAAAATATTAAAAAATTCGGCTTATAGTGTGACCTGAGATGAAATGATACATTTTAACACACTAGCTGAGGAAATGTCTGCTGTGAAACACACAAATAGTTGTCCCAGTTTCAAGACAAGCACTCAAAGCTAATTTTGGTCCACTGTCAGATCAAGGGATACCTGCTGAGTACATCAGAGAGTGGTTTTTCATCACCTCAGCCTGTCTCTGCCTGTTGACTCCTGGCTTCTGAATTTCGTCTCTGCCACTCTTTTTGTCGTACTGATATTCGAGCTGCCGTTGTGCTGACCACTTGGTGACACTCGGCCAGCTGTGAGGAGTGTGGCACAGGGCCACCGGCACTGATCTCAAACTGCAGGGGTGGAGTGTGGACCCCCCCCAAAACAAATCTTGGCTTCACTCACTCACTGAAGTCATCTCACCGCGTAGCTGCCAGTGGCGGAGTGTGGTTTATGATGTAGGTGTAACTCGACCAAGGTTAATTGATTTCCTCTGAAGCCACAGTGGGCTTGATGGCCTGTGTTGATAGTCATGATCATCATTAGGATTTGTGTGACACCACCAGAGGCCTGTGTGGTTAGGGAAAGCTGTGAGGGAGTGAAGCCAGGGACTTGCCTGGGTGTTTGGGCTGAAACCCCAGTGCTGGGTGCAGTCCAGAGGAGCTGTAATCCCTGCTAATTACTCCCAAGGCCTGCATCAAGACTCCCACTGACATGGCAGTCAGTCACTTAGCTCAACTTTCCAAACTGCAGTTAGCTTAATAGGTTTCCTAATATTTACCCATTCTCTCTTAGATTCGCTCTTAGATTTATTTTCATATAAATTATATTGTTTAAGATCAAAAAGCTGTTCTGTTCTTGTCTATTACA
>VUQK01006585.1:1782-13215 GCA_015106715.1 Bujurquina vittata | reverse complement strand
TTGCAGGAACCACATTGCAAGTTATCGCAAACGCTTGGTTGCAGTTGTTGCTGCTAAGGGTGGCCCAACCCGTTATTAGGACTATTGTTTAAATTGGTTTGATGTTCCGAAACACTTAAGTGTGACAAACATGCAAAAAAAACAGGAAATGAGGAAGGGGGCAAACACTTTTTCACACCACTGTATATATATATATATATATATACAGTGCTCCAAATGATTTCCTCCTGTCAAGACTCCCCCAGCCTGAGAGCTTTCTCATCCTTCTCCTCTGGGTGGAGTTGTGCTGCAGCTAAAAAAGAAACTCCAGTACAACTAGAATCTGTTATGCACAAATGAGCAAAAACAGTTCAGCTTGTCCATGCAAAGCTGTGTGTATTTCTTTCTTTTTCTTTTCTTTTTTTTTGTCAGTCAGTTATTTTTGCCACATTCTAAGATAACTCAATATTCTTCAGCTTTGCTGCTCCGAAATAACAATATTATCTCAATGATCCTCCAGATTATTTTTTCCTGTCCTGTCTCACCCAGCCTGAGTACAATGTACTCTGAAAATCAATTCAGCATGAAAAAATGAAATCAGTGTTTGCGAGTCAGTGATGAGCTCACACTCAGAGTGGGTATTTTTTAATCTGGGCTCATTTGCTTGTCTGAACCTCATGGTTTTCAATTCTGAGTTAATAATTACTGCCTGGAGCGCTGGTCGGTCCCGCTTGTTTTTTCTCTGGCACAGGAGACCATTCACATTCTCCATCACAAGCAAGAATGAGTTTGAGCTGCACTGTTGAAAACAAAGTGTGTGTGTTTTTTTACGTGTATATGTGTGTATATTGAAAAGATTATATGGCTATCTGCACGGACAGCAGATGGCCAGGATTCACCTTTTAGGCTCTGTCTTCTCATTGGTCCACTTAGAAATCAGCCTGTTATACAAACTGGTCTCAATTGAGAAACTGAGCTGCAGTTAAAGCCCAGTTATTGTTACTGCTGTTCATATAGCTGCTTTAGATGCTTCACACTGACTCCGGGAGGTTGTTTAAAAGCTACTTACTTTTAGTTGATAATACATTTATAAAATGTATTTATTTAATATATACTCGTGTATTAATGAGATGACCCAGATAGGATTAGTAAATAGTAGACCAGTATTTGTAACTATTAAAAAAGTATGGCCTTCTTTAAAGTTGTACCAAATGATGAATACAGAAAGCCAGGCAACCCAATGTTATTTGTATTAATAGCATGTAGCTGATCTCAAAAACAAGTGAATTTTTGAGATATTAACAAATAATTAATTTGATCATATAAGAACCTTATAAAGTTACACTGTAAAACATTTTCCTTCACCAAAAGAGGTAACAACATACTTCTAGAGGTAATTAAAAATATCCAAACTACTTTGGGGATGGTGAAGTATGTTCATTTATAGTTCCACTGTCAGAGTCTCGCAGTAGATTTCGAGCAAACCAAAGGTGGCCCAATCTATGCTTCACATCACACTTAAAATGCATTCAACTCAGCACGCTCTACCGTAAAATGATTTGATGTGACATAAAATAAAGGGCCACGTCGCACTGATCTCAGTAGGCTACCACTAAAATTTCCTTATATGTGATGAAAGATGGAGAGAAATTAAAACCACCAAGTGATATGCAAGCAGCTAGTGTGTGAGCAATTGTATTAATTTTTCACTATACTGAACTGTATTAGATCTAGGGACATTTGGGAAAAGTCTAAACTTTTTGACTTTTACTTTATTCTTTAACAGATATGCAAGTTGAATGGTTCAACCAAAAAAAGCAGTTTAATAAAATGTAGGCTTTATTATCATAGGCCATTGATTCCATCGATTACACAATGAACAGGGCAAGAAACAATAACATAATTAAACAGATTATAGGTTATAGCCTCCACTTATAAGGTTGCAGAAACAGTTTGATGTGGTGGTTGAGGTCAGGGAGTAGCGCAGTTTGTCAGTGAGGGTTTGCAAGAAAAGATATACAAATGTGTGCAAGCATGAATGTGCAAGTGGGAAGTTCAGCGAGTCCTCATGCAAGTTACATATGCATCTTGAGATGAATTGTCTCCACTGCATGTGAAAGCTGGATGTAACCACCATAAACTCATCGGTTGGTGAAGTTCCATTTTGAAGCCTTGGTTTTATCATTCTGGCTGCCTCCGTGTGGGCTTTCCAGAGCCATGAGTGAACATGTTTGCATGAGAGGGTGGATTGATACAGCTAACGTAGCAAGCTTGGTTAGCAAAGGTAGATCCATAGACTGTATGGGTGCATAACAGATACACAGATACTTGCAAATTAGTGCATAGTAACATAAAATACTAGAATATCACTCACTAAAAATGCAGCACAGATATCTTCGACAGGCTATTAGTAATTAACTGTTCAATAACCCATGTTGTTTGCATTAAAAATGCTCCAAAAGGCACCAACACCACAAAGAGGTAGTGTTCAGTGGCTAGCAGAGGTGAAGCCTTGCACACAGCTGCGTCTGCACCCACCTGCCAATCAAAGTGGCTATGCCATTAATAATGCAACCTTTAAACCTTAATACAATTTAAACAGATAAATTATATATATTGTATTAAAAAATAACCACTGTGTAGTTACTATGACTAGACATGGTAATCTCTGCTGTAAATCTGCCCATTTTACCCTGGGAGTCCCTGGGGAATGACTCATTTTGGAAGCTATTCTTAAGTGGCCTTGGAACTCCAGTCTTGGCTTCATGGTAAGCAGACGGGGGGTAGCCACTTATACTCCAGTATTTAGTATCCATGGGCATACTTATCTGAACCCTGTACAATTTATAAAAATAGACTGTGGTCAGCAGAACCATTTACACTGAGTGTCGTTCATTTTCCAGTGCAGTGATTGGGACTTTTGGATCTACTTGACAACTAACCAAACAAAACACTCAATGACAAATTGCTACCAAACCTACATACACAATGTAACAAGGAATCATATGCAGAAATGATCAAAAATATCACCAGTATTTCCACACAAGCCAACAGAAGCTGCAGCAATTTGCGAGAGCAGTCAGAGTCGCTGGTCATTCATTTTGGAAAATAAACGGTTCCTGTGCTCTGTGGAGTGACAGCAGGGACTCGTGTGTTACTATGTCTTCTCTGGTGTTAGCTTGTTTGTGGAGAAAAGAATGATGAGGATAAAGTGTAGATTCAAGCCAGTCCTTCCCGCTTGCTTGTCTCGAGAATTTCGGTTTGCTCCTCCATTAGAGTCACAGCTCTTAAAGCTAAAATTATATCCATAATGACGTGCAGCTCCACTGAACAGGTTGTAACCAAATCCCAGGGAGTTTTTTGTGCCTTTCTGAGTTTCAAGACAGATGGTGAAGCTTTGCAGAGAGATTTGATGTCCTCTTTTTTCAGACGAGCCACACGGTTTCTCACTGCTACAGTTCTTTGTGTTGCACTGCAAAAGTGCACAGTCTTGATTCAAGTGACGTTGTCTCAGTTTCATGCTTTGCACGCTGTGATGCTGCTCTGTACCTGATTTCCAAATCCAATCATAAAAACATGGCACCACAAGATAGACCATTATTTTATGGCCCCAATTATGCAGAGAGGGATCTTTGCTGATGTGTGACGCTTCTGCACAGGCTAAAGCATCATCCAGTTCCATGTCTTAGTGTTTTCAACATAAGCAAGCGCGTGAACTGAACGTAAATACTATAATGATTTATACTGGTCAATGCAATATAGACAGAATTTCAGTACAGCAATATAAGCTTAAGTAAACATCTCAGGATGCACACATGTGAGAGGGTACTGTATAAAACACCAACTGTGGGGCAAATATTCCCACATTTTGCGAAGGTTCTTTTCATTATAAAACAGAATGACATATAATCTCCGTATGAGCTACAAATCGAGTTTTGACCTCGTTACAATTTAACAGTTTAGGTAAACATGGTAAAATAGCCTCCCTAATGCAAGACGAAACCATTGTAGCAAGTTAGAGGAATGTGAACATACAGAAACAACAGTGTACGGACACAGCATATCAGAAGGAAGTGTATATATAGACAAAGACCAGCAGCAGGAGGTTAAGTACAATACCGATGACTCCTAGCACAGCCAGGAATCTCTCCTCTGGTGTGCTCAGGTATGGACACTTCAGGTCCATGTAAAACCTTTTCAGGAAATCTATGAACTAATAAAAGTGGTATTTTTTCAGATGCTTGTAAATATTTGTGTGTCTGTGTCAATGTTCTGTTCAAGTAGATTTACAAGTGCTCAGGAGCAGAGAGGCCGAAGGATATCGCTGTTGATAACTATGATAATTAGCTTGACATTGCTGGTCCCAAGTACCCTTCCTATCTACTAATTTGGTCAAGTTAACTCAAAAGTGCCTCATTTTTGTAACCTTTTAGATAAGTGGCAGTGATATTATTTCAAGTTTGCACAAAGGTGTGGAAGGAACATGACAGTCAACTATGACCACCATCAAATCAAACAGAATCATGAGCTTCGCTCCTGCTGTCTGAAAAGTCCCATAAATGTTAGTCCATGGTTAGGGATCAGTATGAATACAGGTACATCACTATTACCATAATAGGCACACTGTCAGCAGTATATGTGCATATGTGAACAAAATTACACAGTTAATATGAACAGTACAAGGAAGTCCAGACGATTCCACGTGAAGTTCCTCCACTGTGACTGGCAGCAGTCTTTAGCTAACAGAGCAGAATTTTCTTAAGAAGGAAGCAGTGTAGATGCAGGTGTAGATAAATATGGCTACAATCCAGCTGAATACACTGCCAATGATCCCTATATCTCAATGCTTACACTGAATAATCAAACCCTCTTAGCATATAGATACTTAAAGCGAGGGATGGCAGTGTTGGGAAAAGTATTGTGCCAGTGTTTCTTTCTTGAGTCTTGCAGAAAACTTTAGGTGACGGAGGTGTAGATGTAGACAAATATGACCACTAAAAGATTGAGAATGGTTCCAATGATGCCCAGCACTGCTAAAATTCGCTCTTCGCGGTCATTCGTGGAGTCTTCCTCTCTTGTGTGAGCGCTGCAGACATAGCGGCTGCCGGGGACCATTGTTACCATCACAGAACCCCACCCCCACAGGGCGTGACGCCTGGCAATAGAGACAGTGAAGAAGAATTAGGAGAGAGCCACAAAGTTGAAATTAAAGAGAGGAGACAAGCAAGTGGGGGGGAAGAAACAGGTTAATTACTTCTGACACAGAAGTGCTGAAAATCATTCCTCTCTTCCCCAAACACACACATATAGACACACACACACACACACACACACACATCAGCTTTGCCTGCATGCATTTTGACATTTACAGTTTCTTGCACTTGCTAAACACGTGAGGAAATTTGGTTCTGTGTCAAAACCCCACAAACAATCCAAACTGGAAACAACAGTTGGGTGCAAACATCTCACTTATATGTCAAAATTGAACACTCTCTGGCCAAATCTAACATTACACACGCAGAGAAAGCACACAAAAAGAAAAGAGAAATAGACACAATAAAACACAAATGTTTACCAAAAAATGCAATGAAGTGGTAATACAAACATTGTACAGAAATGTAATGTATGCAGTGGATGATCTAAGCAACCTGTATCCTCATACTAATCCTCCCTCCTCCACCTAATTCATGTCTAATTCTCGCCCCCTCCATATGTGCAAAGTTTTAAAAAATAAGGCAAGTTTATCGGAGGTATTTTTCTGTTGATGCAGCTCAGATTAACTGGTGTTCAGTCACTAAGTGTGAGGTTTACTAACAGCCTGCACCATTCAAAAACCCTCTTTTAGCTTTAAAAAGCTGCTATTCATTTATTAAAGAAGTGCAGTTATTTTTGCAGCTGGTCTTATTGCACATGCATTTGTGAGAGTATTTCTTTTAGAGCACAACATTTTATAGAATAGAATAGAATAGAATAGAATAGAATAGGTTTACTGTCACTGGATGTAACACAAAAAAATTTGTTGTCTCTCACAAACAAAAGGAAATTCCATTGCACACATGCCAAATATATTTAAAGAACAAAACAATATGTAAAAAAAAAAATCAACACAACGTGAAAACATGGTGCACTGTACAGGGTGCTATTACTGTGCATTTAGTGACGTTGATATCCCTCTCTACTATGATAATAGAAAGCATACAGATCGCAGAAAGGGCTGCCTTTACATCTTGGAAGTCCTAATGCTGTGAGGCCTTCTTGCCTCACAGCAAGAAGGCCCTGGGGTTGAAACCACTGGTAAGCTGGAGCCTTTCAGTGTGGAGTTTGCATGTTTGGCAAATGCCTGTGTGGGTTCTCTTCGGGTGCTCTAGCTTTCTCCCACAGTCCAAAAACATGTCTGACTCTAAATTAGCTGTTAATGTGAATGGTTGTCTATCTGTGTCAGCCTTGCAGGAACCATCCATCCATCGAGCCGGCCGGATGGATGGATGGATGGATGGATGGATGGATGGATGGATGGATGGATGGATGGATAAAAAAGCCAATGACAACATCACAGTGAAATGTTAATTGTGCATGGCTGATAAGTGGTGTCTAGTAGGATCTGTGGTCTCCACATTTGGGTCTATGTTTAACTCAGAAATAGGCTTTATGGAAATTAAGCCGAAGCAGAGGCTATACAAACACAGTCATCCACTAATCCAGCAGCGAGCAAATAAGGGAACTGCGTATGTGTTCACCACAAATAGATCAGTACTTAATAAAACAATACACACAAAGATAGCAAAAACTAAGGACCGACCATAACAATACTCTGAAAATCTGATGGTGGTATAACTTGGAAAAAGTCTTAAAAAGCCTTGTTTTGGGACAAAGTCAGCAAACGTTTTCATGAGATGTGGCAAGTGATGCAGTTTGCATGTCCTGGTGACCGCTGAAATTACAGTTAATTGGAATATAGTTCAAAATAAGTGCCAAGAGACATTTCAAGATGACTGCTGAGCTGTGGGACTCATTTCTAAAATAGTTTTAGTAACACTGACGCATAAAGTATCACATTTTAATGGCATTAATCTTACAGTGTGAAAAGTTACTTTTATAAGTGACATTACCAGACAGTGATACTAAATACAGAAATCTTAATAACTTGCCCCTCTATCGCCCAATCACTTAATTTCTCCCCCAATTCACACCCCAAAGCAGTTTCATACAGGCATCTTTTATTCTAGTTGGTCACAATATTTCAATTAAATCGAAAATCAAAATTCTTCAAAATCCGCAGTCTGAGAAAATCTTTAAACATTTTTTTTCTTTCATACATTTATTCCTTTGTATTCTCTGTTGCTAAGCATTAGAGCTGTGAGGGATCAGTGGTGTCCTTTAAAAATGAATAAGGTCAGATGCTGATGAGGGAATTATCAGCCATCTTCAGAGACAGTTTGGGAGCACGCAGAAAAAGGGAAGTTCGGATTAGGACTGTGCAAGTGTGTGTGTGTGTGTGTGTGTGTGTGTATGTGTGTGTGTGTGTGTGCGTGTGTGTGTGTGCGTGCGTGTGCGTGTGCGTGTGTGTGTGTGCATGTGTGCATGTGTGTGTGTGTGTGTGCGCGCACTAAAATAAGTACAACTATTGGGCTGGCCAGTACACTGAACCATCCATGACTAAATCCACTCTCATCCAGTTTTGCCTATAATTGACTTCCTCACAGTGAAAGGAAGAAGCATAGACAAAAGCAGGCCATAGAAACAATTGTGTTTTATGATGTATTGTTATGAAAGAACACAAATTCCCCTTGAACTTGTAAGTCTAGACATGCACATACAAAGTAAACACCAGCAGTGATTCATCCTCAAAGAGTTTCTTTTCCCTTGTACACTTCTTTACCCGTTACACTTTTTCAATCTTTTCATTTTGTTGGTGTGCTGGCTAAACATTTCAACATCTAGCAGCTGTCCCAGCTGCCCAGGGGTGCTGTTGTTTGTGCGTGCCCTCTATATAGCTGAAGACATAGCACAATCTTTGATGCAGCTTAGCCATTCAGCAGTGTAACATGATTATTTCCAACCCACTTAGAGGGAATACATGGCACACCTCAAAAGTTGAAGCCATAAAGCATGGAAATAGGGGTGGAAAAATGGTGAAGAGGGTGATGCTCATTTTTTTTTATAGACGGCAACAGGAAACTTTTCAATTAAATGAATATTCTTCAAACACTTCTGTTTGGGTCATCTGAAATTTAGAAATAAATGGATTTCTCTGAACATTGAAGATATTCTAGAGGTGACGAGGTCCAGAAATAATTGGTTCAGGCCCAAAGCAGATTGCTGTGTGTCTTTCAGGTGCATATTGAATACACATGTGATCAAATGAAAAATAAGACTAGTGAGCTTTTTTCCCCGTCCAGTATCTTTTTTTCAAGTAGAGCCTATGTTTTGATATCCTGTCTGAAGCTGGAAACTTGTGAAGTTAAAAGTTATGAAACCACTGACCAAACTACCTGCACACCATTATCAATGGTGCAAGTTGGTCACAAGTACAATACAATGCAGAACGCTAGCTGCAATTGCGGCACAGTGTTTCAAAGAAACACTGGCTCCCTTAAAGACAAATTTGACTTTAAAGTTCTTCTCCTCACATCAGGCCGCCACATAATACCATATTATTCTAATAGAGCATGTTGCTCTCAGACTGCAGACTTACTTGTGGTTCCTGAAGTTTCTTAAAGTGGAATAGGAGGCACAGCCTTCAACTATCAGGCCCCTCTCCTGTGGAACCAGCTCCCAGTTTGGATTCAGGAGGCAGACACATAGAAAGGGATATCCCTGAGATATCCCTTAGTTATGCTGCAATAGACCCAGGCTGCTGAGAGACTTCCCATGATGCATTGAGCATCTCTTCTGTATTCCCATCTTTCTACTCCCCTTCTGTTCATACACCACTACTACAGGTCATTCAGTTTTGTCTTCTCTCTCCCACAGTTTGTGTTTTGGCCTGTCTTCTCTTCTCTTCTCTTCTTTTTCTTTTCCTCTTTTCCCTCAACTCCCAGCCAGTTGCAGCTGATTGCTGCTCCTCCCTAAGCGTGGTTCTGCCAGAGGTTACTTTATCTTAGAAAGGGAGCTCTTTCTTCCCAATGTTACCAGGAGCTTGCTCACAGAAAATTGTCTGATTGTTGAGGTTTTCTCTCTTGCGGTTCAGGGTCTTTACCTTACAATATAAAGTGCTTGAGCTTTGAGACGATTGTTGTTGTTGTAATTTGGAACTTATATAAATATAACTGAACTGAATTAAATTTTCAAGCATTGTGCCTGGCCCTTTGAAAATGTCATGACTTGTTTTATCAGAAGTACTGCTGCTGCTCCTGCACCAGTTCAGATAATTATCCATTCATCAGTCCAGTTTTTTTCCACTTTTATCTTTGATCTTTTTGATAATTTGTAAAGTACTGTTATGGTTTGGTACTTTGTTCCTTTTATTAAACACTGTTCTCATCAGCATCCTACACAAGAAACAGGAAAGGTGATGGCAAAGGGAGCAAGAGAAACAAGGACAGAAAAACTAACACTACTTGCCACACATCTGCAAGGAGTAGAGTGAAACAATCACATACTATGATTGATGCATGTAAACGATACACACAGACACACACCATATTGTTTTTCAATGTTCAACTTATGCTTTAATTGTTAATCTGCACTTGCTTTTCAGCATAAAATAAAGTTGTTCTTTATTAAAACATGATTAAATCCATTTAAATCACAACTGGAACTTGATGTGGATATTATTGCTGGTATTTCACAGCAATGGCAATTATCCTGGATTTGTTTTGACCCAAACAATGAGGCCACTATAAAGTGCAGTACAAACTCAAAGTAGCACTGGGAAATTCACCATCAGCTTCCCCACTGATGACTGAGCCATGCGAGGGAGTCTGCCCCGTGAAACTCATGCATAAAATTCATCATAATTGGTGCAGATAGCTACTCTGCTTATTTCACTGTCAGATTAAATTATATAGGAAGTGATATGAATTCCCTACAGATGGTCCGTCTACAGTGCAGTGTGCATATGGGAGTCTGAATCTGAGGTCACATTGCAATTTCCTTCCAAAGCAATCTCATGGAAACATCTTGAAAGGAAACTGAAGCCTGTGAGATGAATGCCTTATATTAGCATGTTATATCAGCAAAAGTAACTACTTTAATTTCATTAGACATTAATATCAGCATTAGGTATTTAGTGCTTCCTTTGAGGCTGTTTAATGATGTCAGCAACCTTTGTGACTAAAACAGTAGTTTTTTTATGTCATTTGTTATATACAATATACAACAGATATTTATCCCAGTAGAACTTATTGATTGAAGATGCCAGCCTGAGAGCCGTAAGCAAGGCTTGTTTACTGCTGAGGTCTGCCTCAGTGAGAAAAAAGTTATACGCATGTAGCCATAAACGCATTACTGTACTAATGCATAATAGATAATAGATTTGTTGAGACACTGATAAAAGTAAGCCTTGCCTGTAGCTATATCATAATTGCTTCCTCTGATGGCATACTCGTCTATATTTTGGAATTGTTTCATGAATTCTTAAAATGATAGACACAGTACAGATAAGCAGACATAATTAGAGATGGACCTGCCCCAAGGCTGCACCTTTCTACTCCATCTGTTAGCATCCAAACCACTGACTGAAAAAAATTATTAGGTATTCCTAATATTCTATTAAGAGCAACAGCAAATAAATAGCCTTAAACTGAAACTAGTAAGTAAAAGAATAAAATAACTTAAACTAAAAAGCACTGTAGCAGTGCTGAAGAACAGATAAAGGAAATGGATAAAATTATATGTTTGAGGATGTTTTTTGGGAAATCTGGAATAGCAGAACTCTTTACCGGTCTTGTTCTGCTCTCCGTCTAGCACACTGGCAAAAGGTAATTTCAGAATAAACACATCCACGCATCCACAAAGTGGCTTTTTTACTTTCCAGTGGCCATATAATGACACATTACAATATTTCAATATTCAAGCTGAATCCAGTTGGATAGCTTGGTTTCATGTTTTCCACCATACTTACAAATAATCTATTACACATTTTATCATTGCCTTGACTATTTAGTTAAGCTAGCAATAACAAACTCTCACTTACTGACATAATAAGAGAACCAAAACTTAAAAAAGAAATAAAGCAGATGGCGCAGTGAGATTATTATGAAGAAAATAAAATACTACTAATAATATCAAATACAATAACAAACTGAGTTCTTCTATGAGGAACTGTGCTCCATCTATTGGCTGAACAGCCAGTAGTCGTCAGGGAAAGGAGGAATTACAAGTATTGTTTGGTGTCTTTGGTTGGTAGCATTATTGATTTCACAGAAAGTCTCAATCATTAATCTTACAGTTTTTGTGTTCTCTATATTGCACATATACTCTGATTGGTCTGTTTAGAAGAATATATATATA
>VUQK01006584.1:1448-15039 GCA_015106715.1 Bujurquina vittata | reverse complement strand
CCATTTTTTGACATCCATGTCATTTGCAAGCTGCTGACCGTCTGGTTCTAAGGCTGTAAGGCTGGCTGCTCACTAGCTGGTCTTGGGGCTTGCTGCTGACAGGCTGGTCCTATGGCTGGCTGCTCACATAGTCCTGGATGCTGATGGGCTGGTCCTGAGGCTCTTTTATGCTTTGGAGCTGACTGATGCTGATCCTTCTCTTCAAACTCACTGTCAAATTCTGAATTTTCAGAAATGTGATGTTCATATTCTGAAACTTCTTCCTCTGCATCACTATGAAAACCCTCTGTCTCCTCCAATATCAGCTGTAAGGCACTCTGAACAGTGAATCGCTTTGCCATCTTGATCATTTATGGTATAGAACCATGCTGACAGAGCTATAGTGGTAGATCCACAAGACTGGTTCCCACGAGATAGAAGGTGGAATGTGGGTACTGACAGTGATGGGTGCTCTTAACTTTGCAACAATGTTGCAAACTTGTACGGGAAAGTGGGTGCAGACTGTGGGTGCTCACCCATTCACACACCCCCACCTCCACCCCCACCCCACCACACACAGAGTACCTATGATTTCACTAGCCCCGGGTCCAGAGGACCCGAAGACCCCGATTCATGTTCCATACAGAAAGTGAGCCAAGGCCCATGAATTTTAGTTTGAAAAAATAATTATTTGTATCATTTTTATTGAGCGGAAAACCAAAGACCCTATGAGGGCTAAAGAAAAGAAAGAAAAAACATGGAGCGGTGATCTGCTTCTCGGGGCTGCCAGGTGCAGCTGTGGGGGTAAGGCGAGGCACGTGTATTTGGAATCTCAAGAGTTAAAAATTGTGTGATGCAAACCACAAACAAAGAAGTTTCACCATCAGAGTAAAAGCCTTTCTGCGGCAACCAGCACTTTTCAAAAGGTTTTTGCTTTGAAGGCTAACAGCCTCTGTTTCCAGTTTGCATCACCTTTTTTGAAGCGTATAAGCCTATGCCATAATATCAAACACGTGATCATTACCCATGAATTCAAATACTACTTTGCAACAACTAGCATGGCTCTGGCATCACACGAATGTAACCCACCTTAAGAGAAAACAAGAGTAGCATGACATCTTTTGTTTCTTTATTTCAGGTGGTTCTTCTTCGTACTCATATCAAGCGTCTCAAGCTATTGTAAAGCTATATGTGTCATTGGAATACAAGTAACAAGCAATCCAAGTCCTGAGGGACTTCGGTCTCAAGCAAGTCCATGTTTCTGCAGCTTGAGTTTAAATCTCAAGTGTACAGCTGTGCCATAAATAAAACTGAAAAAGTGGGCTACTTTTTCTAAACATTTAGTCGGTTCTTTGCTCTGATCGACTGTCACTCAACTGTCACTGGCAACAGTGTTAACGTCACCTGCACTGGCTAACCGAAGACACTCGGACCAGACTCAACTCAGCTCAAACATTTTTAGCGTATTACTTTGGAAGGTAAGCTGAAAATGTATTTATTCACAGTGCTGTAGACGCTCTGTGGTGTCTTTTCATCTGATCAGCCTTCAAACTCATCCTGTGTTACTGGAACGTAAGAAACAAAATGTTAACCTTGTCTGGATTGGTTTTTTTTGTTTTGTTTTTTTGGAGTGGGGCGAAACTAATAAATCTCTGGCAGCCTGTTCTGCTGCATTGTTTCACTCTGGCAGCCATGCTGGCACACGCCCTCGCCAGAGGATACGACTTCTCTTCTCCTGAACCTTGACAAGCCGGCGGGGGGAGGCGCGAGAGCCCCAGTGAGCGATGATGGGTGCCCGGCTGATGGACAGAGGTGTTAACTCCGTGGTCAGGCGGGGAGAGATAGTGGCGTTCTTGTTTACACACACTGAGGCCGGATTGTCACCTTGTCTGTCAGGCATAGAACCTATCTGCCTCCTCTTATCTCGCTCTTAGACAGCCAGCAACTCCGCTGCAGAGACCTGCTGCAGTTTCACATCACCATAAATCATTTCCCTCAGTCATACCAGTGCTGTTCCTCATGTTATTTTTCTGTCCACTCCACCCAGCTACCTTCAACTTTCCTCAAATGAGCTGCTCTCACATGTGCTTCATCACCCTCTCTGGGGTGTTCGCTGACAGTGGCCTTTTGTCCCCAAGCGCCCATTAACAACTCAAGTGCATTGAACTTATTCAGAAATGTGCAGTCGCTTATGGAGCATTTATTTCAATCTTGATCACATTTAAACATCAGCAAAAAGTGAAAGGACACCGAAAGCTTGCTTTTATTTTACAATTGGCACATTGGCAGTTATTTGTCAGCTCCAACCCGTGTGTGCAGAGGGGGGGGGAAATATTGGTCGCCTGAGGAAGGCCAGTCTGGTTAAGATGAATGAGAAATAAAGCTCTATGGGAAGGAAGCACACAAGAGTAATGAAGTGCACACTGCATAAGAAGAGTTCAAAAAGCCCGAGGACATGAAGAGGCTGTGTGGATGTGCCATTTTGGTGATGGACAGCTACTCTGGATATACATTTCAAGGACTGAGGAGGAAGGAACAGCAGCGAGAGGAGAGAAGAATGGTCCAAGGAGGTGAACATTTTCATAAATTGATGGCTGCTATCGTAGGAAGCAAAAAGCAGAGGAGCAAACTGATGAGTAGAGAAAGATGAGGTTTTTGCAAAGAGCTGAGGCTTTCTGTCTTATTTTCTAATTTAAAAAAAACACAGGAGAATTTATTTATTTATTTATTTATTTATTGCCTAAATCAACATACTGTCAATACTTGGTTCAGTTTTTGTGAATTCTGAAAAACCTGCAAAAATTACTTTTATTTTAGGAGATTGTCAATATGTTTTTTTTTTGTTTGTTTTGTTCTGTTTGTATTTCACAGCTGCTGGTTAGTCACTATGAAACTACAGCATGCCTCCAAATTACTAACAGCATACAGTAGGTGTTATTTGGCTGACACTTAAAATGAATTTCAAAGTAGAAGCACAGACAGATCTTGACAAATCTACTGTATGGCAAGCCAAATGACTAAACCTCAGTAAAAAAAAAATAAATCAATTTTATGTCTTTTTCAAAACATGAAGAGATGCTGTATTGATTCTTGTTAGGAAAGAAGGACCCGAACAGCAAATCGTTCAGCATACTATATTCTGACAGATTCAGTAAAGCAGACAAATATAATATGCCAAACTCCAGGTATTCAAACTCAAGTGACAGCCATGCTTGCACCTTTGAGATTGTACATGTGGCTTGGAGCTAATGCAAACAAAAGCATGGTAAGATAACTTTGTTAACAATGCTAATGTGGGATTTATGGAGCTACATTAGTGTCTGTTTGTGTTTGTCACAGAGAGAGAAACTGGGGGGAGTTTAACCAGTGCAGAGACTGTGGAGACATGTGTAGTCCTCCAAAAACCCAACAGCATTTTCTCTAAGTTCCACTTCACTAAAAAAATTCTTTGTTTAGTATAACCTCTGCTGTATCCATGAAAGGGGCGAAGCATAGACTGTATATAGCAGATGGCTGCAGCCATAAAATCTTAATCCTAACATTTCTACCACTGCTTTTTTCTTTTTCTTTTTTTAAAATATTTGGATGAGAGGATGGAGTGCTAAGTGACCAGCAAAACCTAGCAAGCCATGGTGATTAACTTGCTTTTTGAGACAACCTCAAGAGGCCAAAAGAGGAACTGCAGTTGTTGACACTTCCACATTAGTGTAATTTTTCAACCACAGAGGTTCCTGCTTGGTAGTGATGGGTCGATGAGGCGTCGTGAAGTGTTTCGACACATTGCCAAATTGTATTGATGCCCTCTTGATACTGTGTCACTGAATACTGACACCTGCTGAAACTTAAAAATCCCCACAGGCAACCTAGCTGACAGACTAAACTGACACTGATGGGATGACCTAGTATATACAATAATATAATTTGTCATTGTATTGTTTATTGTATTATTACATATCTCCATTTAAGTTTGAAATATCTTTGATATTTTTAGATACATTCAATAGATAACTTGGAACATGTATCATAACGTGAAAATTTAAGTGAACGTGTTGCGAATGAGAATGCTTGTGGACTGGGATTTTTTTTTTCAAATTTTTATAAAAAAAAAAGTTGCCCCGTTTTGAAATTGAGTCTGTTAGTTTTTCTTTTTGTTTGTTTATTCTTATTTTGTGTAACTTTTCCAGCTGTAGAAAACACCCTCTCACACGGCACAGATGAGGCTGGAGTGCAGAGAAATTGTAAGCAAAGGTGGAACCCTTCACTCTCCACAATGCTCAGGGGCTGGATGATATTAAGCAGCGCCTCATCCAGCATCTGCTTCCTGGAAGCTTGTTGGTTAAAAATTAGATAAAGAGTAAATTAATGGGAATGAATTATCAATAGAGCAACTGTAAGTAAGTTGTAGAATGGCCCTGGATGTATCTGGGACTTGATTCTCATGCCTGCCTGGCCCTATAATGCCTCAGGAGGTGGATTTATTTAAATATGAAAGCTCTGTCGAACAAATGCAACATTTAACCTGCAGAAAATTGTATGAATAGTAAACTAAGTCACTTTGAAATTAATTTAAATTCAGATGGATCAAGTGGAAACTCTGAGAGGAACAGGATGAAACAACAAGGAAATTATTTTCCGATATGAGATGAAAATGGTCCCACAGGGCGGACACATTTCTTTTGGTTTGAGGCTGCTCCATGAGTCTTGATGAATTTAAGATTCTTTTGGCAGATGCATCCCGTTGACAGATGCGCTTACTTATAAACACAGTTTAACGCGTCAGTGTCAGTTTGAAACAGTTGCTGTATCGGTCACATGACTTTCCAATAGCGATACGCGCACCGACACGGGCTTTTCTCTATGAGCTCGACGCATGCGCCGACGCATCGGTTTTGGCGGACCCATCACTACTGCTAGGTGCTATGCTAAAGGATGACCAAAAATTCAATTTGATTATATTTTATTTCAATATTATCGATTCACAAAAACAATCGCTGTAAGGTGCTTTATATTGTAAGGTAAAACTCCTACAGTACGAGTAAGCATTTGGCACCAGTGGGAAGGAAAAGCTCCTTTTTAATAGGAAGAAACCTCCAGCAGAACCAGACTGAGGCAGAGCATCCATCTGGCATGACCAGTTGGGGGTGAAAAGAGGGAGAAAGGACGAAAGGCAAACTATGAGAGAAAGAGCCAGAGTTTAATAGTTGCTAATGCTTAAATACAGCAGTGGTGTATAAACACACAGAGTGAAAAAAGGTGAGTGAGGACACTAGCAGCCCCAGGTCCAGCACTAGAGCTGGACCTGGGGTGGGGCAAATGACCAGTCCCTTTATACCCAAATAATAAAGCTCATCATAACATCATTTTACAACTTACACATGCCTGCAACAGCAGGGCTTACAAGCTTCGTCACTACAGAAAGCAACTATGGTTATTTTGAAGTCCATGGAATGGACATGAAATATAACGCACCAAGAGAACAACAAAAACATGATGCTGCATGGTAACTAATGATAAAACAACATAAATTCAAAGCAGTTCAGCACCATGGATAGAGATTGGAGCCTGTATCAGTAGCTTTTAAGTTTGGTAAAACTGGCTCAGCGGCCCACATGTTCACAAACAGAATTTATGAAGTACTTTAGGCCTACTCACTGCTATTTGAAGGGCATACAACGAGCCTTGCACTCTGCAAACTAGTACATGATGCGCTGTATGTCCATTTTCTTTGCTCTCTCATTCTGGACAACATGGCAAGTTCTTTCAGTCTCTCATGTCCCACTGTGCTCCTCAAGTGGTTTTTAATGAGTTTTAACTTGGAGAAGGAGCACTCAGAGGTTGCAACGGTGACAGGAAGAGTCAAAAATAAAAGGAGGGTGGGGCAAAAGTTTTACCCAAAAGAAACTTGGAGAAAATATGCGCGATCCACTTGAAAATTTGCGTTATAAAGTTAAATGTAAGAGTGAAAATAAAGCCATTCATGCAGGACGACATTTTATTCAATCTTTTACAGCTTCTACATCACCAAAGTCAGTCGGTCTTGTAAAGTTTTTAGCAACCATGACTCAGTCTGGACTGTGGCAACCTTTAAAACCACCGTGTATTACATGAATGATAGGTGATGTAGAGTAGGCTATGCCTTTGGCAATTCACCGTGCTCATCTGGAAAGAATCAGGGGAGGGCCCGCCTTCTCCAGCTCTCCTTGGACATGATAGAGGCCTGGCTCCCTGAAATCTTATCCTTTCTCCCATCTGGGCCCCCTCCAGGTCCAGACCAGGAGTGTGCCATCCTTCCAGTTCCCCCAGAAGCCCCGCCCCTGAGTGAGGAAGAAATGCTGAGTGCATCTCAGGAAATCCCTCAGCAATCTAAGATTATTGGAACATGACTAAGGGAAGATTCAGGGTCACCTGATCCAGCCTTAAGTATAAGCTCGATCTACTTGAAAAGTAGAGAGAGTGCCTGTCTTCCAAATCCAAAGTGAAAGCTTCTTCGATAGTAGAGGGGCATGATAGCTGAAGGCTGTGCCTCCCATTCTACTTTTGTAGAGTCTTGGAACCACAAGGAAGCCAGCAGTCTAAGCGCAAAGGGCTCTATTGGAGTGATATAGTACAATGAGGTGTTTAAGATGAGATTATTCAAGACCTTGTATGTAAGGAGAGGATTTTATCTTCAAATCTGGATTTAACAGGGAGTCAATGAACAGAGGCTAATGCTGGAGAAATGTGCTCTATCTTTCTAGTCCCTGTCAGTGTTCTCACTGCAGCATCTTGGATCAACTGAAGACTTTTCAGGGAGCTTTTAGAGTGACCTGATAATAATGAATTATAATAGTCCATCGCAGAAGTAATAAATGCATGAACTAGCTTTTCTGCATCACTGAAAATGTATGCAGTGTTTTCTAATATTGGCTAATAGAAGCATGTATGATGTAAAAAATGTTTGTCCCGGCATGGAACCCTGTGGACCTCCATGACTACTTTTTGTGTAAGAAGACATGCACAAATTGAAATCTATCAGATAGATATGCTTCAAACCTCTACTACTCTCTGAAGTAAAACATTATGGTCAACAGTATGAAATGCTACACTGAGTCCTACAACATCCAGAAATACTTGGATGATACTGCCATTGTGGCATATATAAGGAATGGACAGGAATCTGAATATTGGAATGTTGGTAAAGCCTTCAGCCACTGGAGTCACAAAAAAACACCTCACGTTGAATACCTCTAAGACGAAGGAAATGATAATAGATTTCCAAAGATAAAGGCCCCCCACAGCCTGTGAAAGTTTGTGGTGTGGACATAGAGGTGGTAACAAATTATAAAAATCTAGGTTTACATCTAGATATCAAACTAGACTGACCCCTGAATACAGAAAAACTATACAAGAAGGGGCAAAGCCATCTCCTCTTGTTAAGAAAATTAAGATCTCTTGACATCTGCAATAAAATGCTAAAGCTTTTCAGTCTGATCTGTTCTATGCTGCAGGCTGCGGGGGGTGGTGGTGGGTGGGGGTAGCATCAGAAACAAGGATGCAAGTAGACTGGACTAACTTGGGAAAGCTGGCTCTGTAACAGGAGCCAGAATGAAGATGCTGAGAGAGGTGGTTAAAAAAAAAAATGCACAAAAAATATGTTAGAAGCCATCCTGAACACCTCTGATCACCCACTTTATAACAAGACTCCTCTCTCTCCATTGTAAAATCGAGAGATACAGAAAATCATTTGTACCCACAGCCATCAGGCTTTTCAGCTCTCATACAAATAGCAGATGAGCTGTGTCAGACATATGAATTTCCCTCTGGGATCAATAAGTTCTTCTACTTCTTCTTCTTCTTCTAAAGAAAAATCTCTACATCAGACCAACACAGTTTATAAGCGCTCCAACTCCAGGCTCTTTTCCTTGGTTGAACTGTGTGAACCATAATGCTGTGATTAAACCTACCTCCCAACACAAACAGACAAGGTCGAATCTCATGTAAGATACTGTACATAGTCTACCTGCCGAAATGCCCTTGGGGGCTATATAGGAAGACAAAAAGGAAACTGCAAATTATATTTTCTGAACACGCAGGAGTAGAAAGAGGGATGTGCGGCACATAGCTACACACTTTATTTCTACTGGACATGGATTTGGTCTCTGAGTGAACAAAAAAGATGCATATATTTACTACTTTAAATAACCAAACTATCTGATCTTCAAGAATGTAATACAAATTTCTTCTGATGATTTTTTTTCTTTATGAATTTCCTTCTAATATTTGGTTGCTACTAATATTTTTTATTTGGTTTTGGACTTCTTGATTTAAACCCAGAAGAGAAAGGAACACAGCAGTTCGTTGCCACCTCCTTAGTCGCAACCTAAATTGTAATTACTGATGAAGCCTTTCCTACAAAGCTGAAATTGCTTAAATTACTGTAATCACCTCATAATAAACATTGTTTTCAAAATAGCAAGAAGCCACCATAGAACTGGTAATTGTCTGTGGGTTTGAGTAGCTTTCTTGCTTGTGTTTTCCTCCCTCTCTCTCTGCACAAGCCTGAGGCATGTACTATGAAGCAAGTTCAACACACCCAGATATATTTTCCTTGTATGACTTCACTTTCCATAATATTGCATTACTTTTCCACTATTCATAGTTAATCAAGTTCTTTTTTTAAGCATCTACGGTAGATTTCATTTTGAAAACAAAGAAATTGAATGGCCAGTAAAAACTATCAATGCTCTTACAATCTGCATCTAGGATCTTCCAGGAATGAGAAATGACTGGTTGAGTATAGGGTTTATTACTTGTCTTGAACGCGATTTGCTCTGGAGCAAGTTAGTTCTGAAACCCCCCCAAATTCAAGCCTGTGGTATTCAATAAATAAATAACCTAGTTTGGCAGTTTAATCTAATTAGTTATTTGCACAAGAGTTTTGCACACACACAATCAGAATTTTTAAATTTAGTCTCTCTAATGTAGACATGTACTGTATCACTTTCCAAACTCTATAGAAGGTGTTGGGTTTTTTTTCCTGTAGCCATTCCTCCTCTTCCTTTTATCTGTGTTCATGAACTGAACCTTCAAAAATGCTACTGAAAGGTCACAGGCATTAGATTGTCTCAAAAAAAGGAAAAGGCAATGAGAGCTTTTCTTGTAGATTAATAAGGATCACAGCTGTTTTCTTCTGTCTTCAAATCCAAAAAGAGACTAGACGGATGGTCACACAGGTTGCATACTTCCCTACCTCATCTCTCTTCATGTTTCCATGAACTCCCACAGGCTCTCGAGCATGTCCCGACTAAAGCAGGTGCATTCGTCAAAGCCAACGTCAACGTCAATCATTTGACAGAGACGTGAGGTAGGAAATGATGTGCTGTTTCAAGTGGAAACGATATGATTTACTGCCTGACACCCTGATATGCTGCCTCATGTTTGATCACAATGGACGTAGATCACAGTTGGGCCTGAAATAGAGAATCCAGTCCGCTTTCATTTAGTGAAACTTTGGTGTTTTTAGTGATCAGTGGGAAAAGTTCTCCTCACACAGAACATGACAGAAGAAAACTTCCAACAACCTTCACTGACAAAACACACCACCACCCAGCTGGCAGCTGGAGTCAAAGAACCCAACCCTGCAAGCTAGTACCACTCTTTCATTTTATATTCAGTGTTTGGGAGGGCTTGGCTCTTTGACTCCAGCTTACAAAAGTAATCTTTTTATCTCTGGGCCAGTTCTCTCTCTTAATCGTGGTATAGGGCACTGTAAATGCCTCAGTCTGCACACATAAATTGAGTCAGAATGCCACCCACATAACCTAGGTTTAATAGGAATGTGAATCCTTTTTCAGCAGCGATGGCATCCACCTTCGTCCACAAGGCACTCGTGCTCTTGCTGCTAACACTCTTCGTGCCATCTGCACCACAAAACACAAATGACAATGAATCCATGTTGCTCACCTGGACACAGCACCAGTCAAACAGTCTTCATCTTCCTCAGTGACACCGCCTAACTTGCCCACTGAAGCCACATGTGGGCACTTGGAGCCACATTTTCCTAGCGCACTGTTACACAGTTTTATTATTCCTAATATTTAATATTTCACAATGGAGCATGGGACTAGCAATACAAATACACAAAAATCTCAAAAAAAAAGTTCCACAGCAACTTCAGTTCCAAGCACAGATAAGCTGAAAATGTCAGTCTTCAGTGTGAAAGCTATTTCTAATTATACTCATTTACTTTTGTTTGCTCAAATTTTATGTTCTTAATTGAATCTTAGCTACAACCTGGCGGACACAGTCTGCTTGGTGAACTATGTACTCCACACTATGATTGGTTTAATAAACTAAGGACCAGTTGCTGAGGTGGTTGCACAGTGTCTGCAGGAAAGGCCTCCAATTTTTTTTTTATGTTTTCCCCTCTTTTCAAGTTAAACTTTTAATCCAGTTTGTTTATCCTGTTTATCAACACCTGGCTGCTTTATAGCAGTGTTTCCTTAATTCATATATACTCCTCTTTTAAATTGTGAAAGAATTATACTTTGCAGTGATTTTAACATTCATGTTGATGAAGCTGATTCTCATTTTTTACAAATGAGGCCCTTGATGCCTTTAACTGATCACAGACTAGCAAAGTTAGCTGTTTGATTGACACACTGAACCCCAGCTGCCAGGAGAAGAAATTGTAAAGGGTATTAATTTGGTTGCCACCTACCTTTTCACAGCTGCTGTCACTGTGTCATTGTGTGTACATTAGAAGTATCTGCTAGTATCTTCAAACAGTAACTGTGGGAATACGTCAGGGCAGAGAGCATGAGATCTCTTATATTGAAAATTGACCAGCTTCTCTATGGCGCCTTCTCATCTTCTCTATGCAACCTGATGTGGCGTCTATAAAAATTAAACTCTGAGCTATTTTAGCAACATGGAAAGGGGAGACACTTCTGGGATGTCTGTAAAGCCCTGTGATGCGTCTGGTTTAATTCCAAGCACTGCTTTGAGGCAGAATGATCAGCTCTAATTCTGCATCGGCACCAGAGGATAACACAGCCACACTTGGTGTTTTCCCAAGGTAAGCATATTTAAGTCGCATGACATGATTTCTGGGTAATGAAGTCCATGACTGACACATGCGCCACAAACTGCAGCTTTAACAGTAATGCAGACTCAGAGGGCATTGTTGTGATCTTGCTTTACATTTACCAGGAAAGAGCCCGGCACTTACATCTCTCTCAATTTTTCAGTTCAAGATTAAGGCAGAGGTGAAATTAAATGCATCACGTTAAACGCCGAATCTACTCGGTGTGATGTGCAGATACACTATGTGGGAAAGATAAACACATATACCACCCACCACACACACACACATGCACAGATTCACACACATACACCGCCACAAGGGACTGATATTTTTAGTCACACTATTCGATCAACTTGGCTGGCCACTATAATGAGGCGAGGGAGATGGAGACTGATTCTTTTCATAGGTCATCAGACTGACAAAACCCAGTGTCCCAGTCTGGAACTGAGAAACTGTCTGCTTGCTGCGGTGTGCGTGGGCTGCCTGCGCCTGTATGGAAGTGATCTGTATTCACCTCGACATTGCTGTGGCCCGCTTCTGTTTAATATGGGTCTGCTGTAGCCTCCCCGCCATCACCTGGCACTGTAGAGTTCATTCTCAGTGTGTGTTTTTATCAACACCCCTAGGGGCACGTGTAATTGCTCAGTGCTGATGAGAACAGCCCCGGCTCAGAGTACCATCTCATACCACAATTATGCCCATGGAAGTGCAGGTTGGAGGAAAAAAAAAGTGAAAATAAAGAAACTACCCAGTGCAACATGGTGGGTGAAAGACCTTACCTCCTTCTGCTGAGCTGAGCCAGCACTGAAAAAGAGGACTTTGTCAGTCATCTCCGCGGGGATAAAGAGTTTTAAAGCTGCTAATCCTCCGTCTGTGGATGACTGAGGTAAATATCTGACATTTGAAGCCTTTTGTGTTAAAGTTTCCAAAGCTCATATGTGCACGTGCTCTGTGGCAGGGTGGCTTTACCAAGACAATAAAGGCAGCAAACTTTCAAGAGGAACTTGCTGCGTCCTGTGTGTGAGTTTTACACACATAAGGAGAAATGTGAGTGGCACTCTTGCCAGGACGATGACAGCTCGCCGCTCCTCCGCTTATGAAAATAAATGCTGACGAGTGTTGAACTGGCTGAGGCACGGGGGTGTCAGGCAGCGAAGAGAGATAGCTCTCTGGGCTGACAGGCCAGCGCGCCTGGTTTGCATTGAGATGCATGACACAGCCCTTCATATCAGCCCTCCTATTCAGTTTCAGCGCCCCCCCACAGTCGCTCCCACCCGGGGGGAGGTGACTGGTTCTTGGATCAGAGCTGAGGCCAGGGCCGCCAAGGCTCAGAGCCAAGGCAACATGTCGCCAGTATTCCACTTTGACAACTGTTGATGTTGCCCTCACTGTTGCTCTGCCTCCCTGCGAAGCTTCAACCAATCTTTGTTTTGCTCTGTCATTGCACTTTCATCTGACAGTTTGCTTTAAGGCTCTCTTTGCATGAGAGGGATTTTTTTTCTGCATGACCTCAACATCTGAATTTTACTGAATATTTTAAGTGGCACGCTGCCTGCTAGTTTCTTTATACCATTATAAAACTAAGTTATGACCCATCAACAATCACCAACTCTGCTGTTACCCAGCGATACAGTAAATATCAAATGTAGAAACAAGCACACGTGTAGGCCAGTTTATTAACGATGGTTGGTGTTCTTTTATTAAGTCAGATGCAGAGAGGTACAGTACTTCAGCTTTGATTGATTTTTTTGTTTTTTGCTTGTATTTGTTCACATTTTGTCAGCTGTTTTCCATTGAAAGTATGCAGAGTTAGTTATCAGCACTTCCTGTTTTATACACATGTAATATACACATATACACATGGATGCTCTCTGGATTACTTTGATAGTGAAGAAAATTTAATGAAATTTTTCTTCAGTATCAAACTTGCATGAAAATGTAATAATTTTTTATAAACAAGCAAATATCAGCCCCCCTCCATCATCATGCTTGACAGCTGGTACGAGGTATTGGTCTTGTCTGTCAAAGGAAATTGTCCCAAAAGTCTTTTGGTTTTTTCAGATGCATCTTTGCAAAGCTGCCATGTTATTAATGCTATTTATTAGAGAGAAGGGGATTTCTCCCGGCAGCCCTTCCAAATGATCCCTTCTTGTTAAGTCTTTTTTTAAAAAATGAACTTCAACATTTACGATGCTGGGGTGTCCATTCTTGGGAAGACATTGGCATCATGTTAACACATGTCTGAATGCTCCAGAAAACTGCCAAAACTTCTGCTTTTATAGAGGAGGTCACACTTGTTAATGACCAGTTAATCAAGTGCATTTGATTAACAGCGCCTGGCTGCTACTTACCCTCTTAACCCTTATCATGGAGTGCTGTCAGATAAGCGTAATGATGGTAATGCAAGTGCACTAAGGATTACTGTAATTACACAATGGTTTATCCTATGCTTCTCAACCTGGCTGCTTTCTTTGTTGCTTAACTGCCCGTCTGCTCTTTATGTTCTCATAGTTCTAACCCTTAATCCTAACACTGGAATGGGATTGC
>VUQK01006580.1:1531-13364 GCA_015106715.1 Bujurquina vittata | reverse complement strand
AACATCAGTGAAAGAATGGGTCGCTCTCAGAAGCTCAGTGAATTCCTGAATGGTACCATGATAGGATGTCACCTGTGCAACAAGTCCAGTAATGAAATTTCCTCACTAAATATTCCACAGTCACCCTTTTGTGGGATTATAACAAAGTGGAAGCGATTGGGAACGACAACAAGTCAGTCACAAAGTTGTAGGCGATGAAAAATGACGGTGGATGCTGTGGTGCATAGTGCACAGAGGTCACCAGCTTTCTGCAGACCTCCAAACTTCACATGGCCTTCAGATTAGCTCAAGACCAGTGAGCAGAGAGCTTCATGGAATGGGTTTCCATGGCTGAGCAGCTGTATCCAAGCATAATGCCAAGCGTCTGATGCAGTGGTGTAAAACATGCTGCCACTGGACTCTAGAGCAGTGGAGACGTGTTCTCTGACTGCATTGTGCCAAGTGTAAAGTTTGGTGGAGGGGGGCTTATCGTGCGGGGGCGTTTTTCAGGAGTTGGGCTCGGCCCCTTAGGTCCAGTGAAATCAGAAACTCTTAATGCATCAGCATACCGAGACATTTTGGAAAACTTCACGCTCCCAACAGTTTGGGGATGGTCCCTTCCTGTTACAACTCTGGGCAGAGAGTTGATCACATGATGACTGTTGGCAGAAAGGGCTTATATCTCCACTTCCAAGCCTTCGCCATTGCACCTGTATGCCAGCCATGAAACCATCTCTCTGTCTCAGCTGGGACAGGGTGGTGTCCTCCAACTTTGCCCCATTTTAATGACAAAATCTCCACTCTTGAGCAAACTCTTCTCCCCACAGATGTAGCCATCAGCGCTTGACAAAAATAAAATCAATAAACATACAACAAAAATAAAGTTCGGGTAAAGAGCAGAGCTACCAGACAAACAGAAACTATCAATTATAATTTGATACGAGTCCATGCCCTGCAATGTTTGTTGGTGTTTTATTTTTTCAGTCAGGAAATGAAGAGCAGTCCTTATCACATTTACCACAACTATGTATCTATGAGGCACGTATAAGTAAATGTAAAAGGGGGTAAAGTTAAGCCCCTAGCATTTGAAATTATTTACAACCTACATAACATTTCTTACAGTACAATTCATTTATTTTTTCCTGTAAAAAGTTAAATTGTCTCACACACACACACACATTCTGCCACTGAATCTACAGGTTAGTGTTTGTAGATAAATATGATTTACATCATAATTTAAAATAAAATACACTGTAATTTCATTTAATTCTACTGGAATTACACCCTTGGCCATATTATAAAGTACCACCAAATTTGCCTGTCACTGTTTAAGTAATCCCACTGATAAAAAGATCAAATGAATAAAGTAAACTTCAGCATTCAGCTGTGTTTTGCTTTAAGCACGCTAAACAAACTGCACTAACTTTGTGCTTATGTTAAACACTGCTTTGTAATTGTGTGGTTGCATGCTGACATTAACCGGATACTGGGGCTAACACTTGCATGCCTAAGCACTGTAAAACCTTAAATCCTACAGGGTAAATTATAGTCATGCATACGTGAAGTATGTGTGGCCTTTTTGGCATTCCAGGATCACTCGTGTTTCCTTTTCTTCACTTCACTTTCTTCCTTTACTTCCTTCGCAGACAGCCAGCTGCTTGTCTTTGCAGCATGTTTACTTACATCAGCAGCACATCAGCGAATGACAAGACCTCCCAGTCAGACGGCAAACAGTGCATTAGCTGTTGGCTCTGATTAGTAATGGTCTAAACCTGATGTAAACGCACGAGGAGCCCAATCTAGCTTAATGTGAATTGACTTCATGTTTCTCTGTAAGCACCCATGTAGCTCCTTCCCACTGCAAATAAGGCAGGTTTGACCTACATGACAGTGTGCCCTCACTGTGACAGGTGTTATAAGTCATTAGGCAAATTATTTGCTCTGCATCACAATTTCCTATAAGTGCAAACAACAAGGCGAAAGACCCGGGCAGCTGTATGTAACTGCATTTGAATGTAATCATGAATGTGAATGGAGCCGGAGATACATGCTCGACAGCAGGGAGGAGGAGGAGGAGGAGTGGCCGGGAGCTTTGAGTGAGACAAAATATTTTAATTTTCCAAACATACTATTCATACTATTTACAGGTGGAAAATAAAACATCACATAGAATTTGAATGACTCAACACAACTAATACAAATTCAAGTATATAAAAAAAAAAAGATATCAAAATGTACAAAATATATCAAAGTGCTTGTAGGTGGGAGTTTAATGGCAGCAGGACTGCCCGGTGTGTGTGAAACTCCCAGTAAATGTCCATTTAAATTAAAGTATTAGGTGTGCTTTTTTTGAAACCATTAAATATATCAACACCTCAATGAAAACAACACTTCAAATGTACTTATAA
This sequence comes from Bujurquina vittata, assembly GCA_015106715.1. NCBI lineage: Eukaryota > Metazoa > Chordata > Actinopteri > Cichliformes > Cichlidae > Bujurquina > Bujurquina vittata. Next base: position 10,977 of record VUQK01006580.1, on the reverse strand, counting down.
TACATCCCGGCAGTCTGGATTCTTAGAGCCCTTTCCCAATGACTTCATACTATGGAGATATTGTCCAAAGTGCACGCGCACCTTTCTACAATCATGTTGGGAAATTCGGCCACCTCTATCTCAGTGTAGTCCCCTTTCTTCACCAGGTACATGATCGGTAAAGGGGCGCTCTCCGACACCGTGCACCGTCGCTGTCCGTAGCCGAAGTTGCGTTTGGGCTGCTTGCAGCCACCGGTGCACCTGAAGGCCTGGTATCCGGCCGGCTCGATGATCCAGTACTGCGTCCACGTGAGCGCACGAAAGTTGATGAAGTACTCCTCCCTGCAGCAGGTGTCCTTGTTTTGGCTGTCGCAGTCACCACGAGAGCTGAGGAAGAAAAAACAATGGAAGTTAGATGACAGCTGTTAACATCAGTAATGCTATTTTATTTATTTATGTATTCATATTTGCTTCTCTCTTTATTTTATTTTATTGTGGGGTGGGATCAGGTACTCCAAAAACTGCCCCAGCCCCAAATCTCTTAGCTGCACTCCTGGTTGCCATACAGCGGTCAAGTTTTTCCCCACACTAGTTAAATCTGCATAAATAGACCTTAAAAATGACTCTGAAACATTTATACCATGATGGAGAGCATATGGTAGTTCTGAAACACCAGCCTGTAATTTGCTGCTAATTTTCTCTAAACCATGAGAATCAGTAAACTAACGCCCCTTTGCCACCATGGCGCAGTTCTATTAACGAATGCAAATGTGACAGGTAAAAAACAGGCCATGGGTTAATTGTCACACTGATCCAATATCCTGTATTTCGCGCCCTTACCCGTACTCTTCGAGGTTGAGTGTGTAGAGGACGAGCTCGGGGTTTCCCAAGGTGTTGTCCGTCTGCTCCTGGGTGGTAAAGCGGACACTCTTGGCCATCTCTGCCGCATAACTGCCAGGTCTCTCGCCCTCGATCCACACCTCCAGGTGCATAGGTGTCTTCTGCTGTGTCCTGGACCAATAGTGCACCGCCTGGGTGACATCAAAGCTTTTCCAGCCTGTCTCGTGAATGGGGATCAACCTGTAAACAGGATGGGAGCAATTAATTAAAGTGAAAGAAGAATGCATCTGCCTTGTAATTAAGATAACCAGTTGATGCGGGGGAGGGAGGGGGGCACATTTAACTGATAATTACCGTGAATCTACCAGCGACGTACGGTTGGATCCGTTGGGCAGCACCTCCACCCAATAGACGCTGACCCTGGCGTTGTTGACGGCCCGGTGGCTCTTCCTCTCCACTGTGAAGCGTTTGTTGTGGGAAGCCCGCTGGTAGAGCTTCAGCTCCGCCATGGTCACCTCGCTGTTATCCGGGATCCTCGCCTCCATGTCGAACACCATGCGTTGCCGTGTGGTGTCAGAGTACACGTACTCTCCGGAAATATCTAAAGGGCAAAACATTTTGAGCCTTTCAGTCATTTTCTCCTCTTAAGAAGCTCACACAACGAGCCTTTAATGAATATAAACTGGCGCGTAAAAGAGCACTGGCGCGCCAGGTGTTAGAACAGTTACGCACGCCAGTTACTCTTGAGTTTAGGTTGTTTCAACATGAAAATCATTTCTAAACAAATTTTTATAGTTTGCGAGTTCCATTTTTTAAAAAAAAATATATAATACATTATAAGTGCCTACCTGCATTGCCGGGGATTCCTTTCAGGATGCCCGCAAGACTGGGCAGAGATCTGCGTCTCCTGCTGTGGTGCATCTTCAGCATGGTCATGTACTTATTTCTTACAGGCGCCGGAATCACCAGATTGTCCACATCCCTTTTATGGATATTAGGAACTTCATCCAACCCAAGTTTCTGTAGCAGTGCATCCTTCATATCCTGATGGGTAAAAGCCTTCGCGAGACCGCAGAAAGCGGCGAAAAGGACACAAGCCCGAAGGAAATCCATGAGGGGAAAAGAGCTCGAGTGTGACAGACAGCAGCACGGTAGCGCAGCAGATACAGAGTGTGTCCCTTTGACACTCCTCTGGTCCCTTATATTGTTGCGGGTCCTCCCAGTCTTTCGCACTTTGTCGATGGGGGCAGGGACCCTTATCAGAACAAAGGTGCGACAATACAGCCCCATCCTAAACAGGATATCTAAGTGGCCATACTTCAAACAGCAACAATTAGACTTGAAGGCCATCCGTATTGAGGAGGTGTAATTTCACTATAGTTCCACTGTATGTTTGAAGTGGATGTGACTTGCCTTGCATCTGAAACCAGACTGAGTATAAAAACACACACAACTGTTTCTGATTGTGTATTTAAGTGACAAGACAAGCACGTGACCTTTTACTTCATGTATTTTATGTGCTTATATATATATTTTTTTTTTAGGCCAAACTTTAAGTAGGTGCAGCTTCCCTTGAAAAAACATTACAGAGAAGACACCGAGGAGTTTTCTTGGCAGGCAGCTTGTCATAATTGAGGTGTTTCTTTGATTTAGTTGAATAAATGATCAGTTCTCTTTATCTATTCACAAATTTAGCTAAAATTAGAATACTGTTCTCCCAGGTTGTTTCCTATGCTGCTACACATGCGCCTCAGACAGACATTACTTGACCCTGCGAACCTGAAGTGCCCTCTCCTCAGTAGCACCCTTGTCTGTACACACACACACACACACACACACCCTGCACTCTGATGTGTACATTCCACTGGACGATGTCAGCCTGGGTCAGTCTGGCAACAGTTTGTCACACGGTGGTCTCACATCTGTCTGGGTGGCTGCAAAACTTATTTTTGTCCCGCAAAAAGGGTGAAAGATTGAGTCTAAAAGCAAGCAGCGTGTTCACTTTGAGTCTAGAAAAGGGGGATCCAGGAGGGGAAGGAGTGCAGGGCCTTGAGGGAGGGAGGGGGGCACTAGAGGATTAGATGTTTATTCGGAGCCCAGTAACCCATTCTTGGCCCACTCCAGCAGATTAAAATTATTAGCCAAACAGACAGTTAATCCATGGCCCGGTATGGGGAAGGGGAGGGGCGGTGGATGTGGATTGGGGCAGGCTCTTCACAAGTTGGTGATTATCTGATTCCATTGCGAGGATTTGCCTTGCCTTTTTTGTCACACAAACATTAGAAGAGGGGTGCTCTCACTGGCTGCCCAGAAGGTCCTGGCTCTGGTTGTGTATTGGCCGTGTTTGCTTAGAGATGTCAGACAGACTGAAGGGGCACACAGGAAGAGCAAATGACAGATGACTGCCAGACCCGCTTGCTGCAGCTATTGAGGTTGCATCTGTCCAGTAAGATAAATTATTAATTTGTGCCAGGGCCCTGATGGCACATGACTCTGTGCGTGTGTGGTCTAATTGTTGAATTACATTTGCTCTGACACACACTGGACAAGGACTCTGTGTGCGTGCAAAGGTAAAGTATGTGTAAGTTCTACACAAAGTTACAATAAATAGGAAATGAACAGATGTGACTTTATCTTATTCAATGTAATTATATTGAAAAGGCATGTGAATATTAGCATTTTTGCATGTTGCAGCTTCTTGTAAATTTGCACTAAAGTTTGCCTTTGCATATACACGTTTTGTTATTTTTATATAATTTATGTTTTTTGTTTTCAGTTCAGTTTCTGATTTTAGTCTTTATTGTTAAAAAATGTATTATTTTTTTCTAGTTATTATATTACTTTCAGTTATTATATCTGTGTTGTGGTCATATTGTAAAAGATAATAACTTCAGAATGGCACAGTAATATAACAGAACACAAACACATGACACACAGTCCAAATCCACAGGAAGCAGATGCAGCAAAGCCTCCTCAGGTCGGTTGTGTTGACAAATGTAACCAAAGCGAGGAAAAAAATGAAGACAGTTCCTGAATATTTTTATTTTATTGTATTTGTAAGCACACTGTATCATTTAATGTAGTTTTTGTTTTCCCCCCGAGCTCTGGTTTCAGTGAATTCTAATCACCCTGGTCTGTGGCGTCAGATTCATTCTGATATCATTTTTATTTGTTTTAGGTTGGGACATTTGACGTCTGTTATGGTCTTACAACCAATTACTGGAAACAACATTAGTCCCGAGACACTTTGTTCATTTTATTAATTTAAACAATGAGACGGTGCTCTTAATTAAGCATGAATCAGCACTCTAAAGGGCCCATCATCCCTAACTAGATGTTGTTAAAAACCCTTTGAGGTCTCAGGGCTTGTAACCCCAGACTCGATGGTACTTTTGAAAAATGTTCTCCAGCATTCCAACATCTTAGTAAACAGGGGGCTTTTGCACATTTAAAAAAAAAGCATTTATTTATTTTTTCCACTAATGAAATCCTTTTCCTTCTTCTCTCCAAAGCACACAGTCAGCTGAGGGTTGCTGCACATCACAGTGTTTTATTGTTCCATAAATGTGCATATCTCTTTTGAATACCAACAACTGAAGACAGCTGTTTAAAAGTGTATTCTAATGAGAATCATCAGTGCATCCTCCATAACAAAGAGCCATCTCCCTCAAAGGCCACAGGTCCAAACCTGTAGACTGTCTGTTGGCAGCAGACATGTAAATTCAAAGCCGCTCTTGTTCAGTCCAGCCAGATGCCAGTCTAAGTGCCTGCTCTCCACAGCCCAACACACTCAGCCCCTGCTCTCCTCCCCGCCTCACATTACAACCCCTAATTTGGGAAATTAAGATGGCCTTTGTGTGATATTTCTCAGTCTTCCTTCCTTCCCATGCCAATCAAAGACGAGCTGCCTAGTTCAAAGCCGCATCTGATACACCCATAGGTGCCATTTCTTTTCAATCAAAGCCCAACAAGCTCCTGCAATCCACAACGCAGGTGTTAATTAACATCCATACATTTGCATTCAAAAGCAGTCCAATTTATAGCTCAATCCATTCCATTTGCGAAGCATGAGATCCCCTGTTTCTGCTTTGAGTGCAGCGGGGGCCTCGGGAGGAAGAGGCGGCTGCAGTTTGGTTTGCGCATTATGTTGTCGCATGTCAGTATACACGTCTCCCTGGGAACGAGGCGGAGCTGCTGCATGCTCCAAAAGGTCAATATTGAACTTGTGTTGGTGGTCACGGAAAAGTCCTCATTATGCTGCGCTCGGGCATTGTCACCCACTTCCTGGCCTGCTTATCTTTACATCAAATATTTGGAGAAATGGACCGCACTACTTTGCACCTTAATGGTCCATGCAAGCCCTCCTCTTTCACTGCGCTGCAGACGCGTCTGGAGCTAAATCCATGGAGCTGGCTGCCAATAATCATCGATCGCTCTGTGACAAAGAGAAAGCGCTAGACCCGTGCGAGGACAATGCTCTCACTGCCCTCTGCATGTAGACAAACCGCAGGACGGTTTAATTGCATTTCACACACATAATGACGGATCAGTGAGCGCAGACATCTGCTTCAGCCTCCACTGCAGACAAATAGGATCAGACGCGATTAATTAGGACTATCCACGGTTATTTTCATTCACTTTTCATTAATCGACAGGTTGGACTTGCGGTGGTCTGAAGCAATAAGTGCATGTGGCTGCAAAAAAGAGAAATGATTAAATGAAGCTCTGCAGCCTGCAGTTTAACTTGGAGAAAGACTCTTGGCTTTCAGCAGCTGTGCTAAAGCGCTTTGTACGCCAGAGGGCGCACTGTGCAAGCGGATAGAGGCTTTAAAGGGCACTTCCACCCCGAAATCACTATTTGCGCTGTGTCCTGTTCAATCAGAAAATATCGATCACATTTTTCTGCTTTTCTGTAAAACAGTGAATTTGAAAATTCATGGATAAGAACAATAATTATATTTAAGCATTAAAAATCATTTTGATTAGAGGGCTTGTGTATACTGCTGGATTAACCATTGCAGAAACATGAAAAAGAATAGTTGGTCACAAAACAGTCTAATGAGGGGGGTGACTGTTCATCAGATAGGTTATGTTACAAGCTAAACATATGGAACAACGATTTGTGAACTGAAATCGTGATAATCCTGCCGAGCTGTTATAACAGGAATGCACTGCAATAGCTGCTCTAAATGAACAGAGGCCGAAGGAGCTCTGCTTCACTGTGTTTGGCAAAAGGATGAAAACATCCTGCAGAGACGTCAGTGACATGTGACAGGATCACTTCAAAATGAACTGCAGCAGACCCCACATTATTTCATTTTCGTTTGTACGCATCATTTTGTTTTTATGTTCTATTATTTTTGTTGTGAAGCACCTTGTGGTGTTTCTCTTGAAAGGTGCTGAACAAATAAAATTTGACTTGCTTTTACTTATTTATAATCAAATTGAACAGGCCAAAAAGATTTGTTAAATATATTGCCAAATATGAAATTCAGTGATCAGAGATGGTGCAAACGACAGCAGAATTAAAACTATAATCACAAGTTATTCGCATTTGAATGGATCATCCACACAGGCGTATGAAGCTCATTTCCAGCAGCTATCACTTGTGTTGAATGTGAAGGTTATTACATGTGAGAAATTACCATAAAGCTTAATGTTTCATGCAATGGTGTGCTCTACTCCCTACACAGAACAATTCAGTTCAGTTTTATTTATATAGCAACAAACAGTTGTGTCAAAGTGTTTTATACAGTAAAGACCCTACAGTCTAAACAACTCCCTATGAGCAAGCAGTTGGCGACAGTGGGAAGGAAAAACTCCTTTTTACCCAGAAGAAACGTCCAGCAGAACTGAGGGATGCCCCCGAGCCGGGGTTGAGTAGAGGGAGGCAGGATGAAAGACACACTGTGGAAGAGCCAGAGATTAATAATAACTAATGATTAAATGCAGCGTGAGGTACAAACATATAGTGAAAAGAAGAAGAAGAAATACTCAGTGTATCACGGGAAGCCTCCCAGCAACCTAGGCCTACTGCATCAAAACTAACTGTAAGCTTTATCATAAAAGAAGGTTTTCAGCCTAAATACAGAGGGTGTATCTCTCCTCAATCCAGACTGGGAGCTGGTTCCACAGGAGAGGGGCCTGAAAGCTGAAGGCTCTGCCTCCCATTCTACTTTTAAATACCCAAGGAACCACACATGAGTCAGCAGTGTGATCAGTGATCCAAGCAGAATAGAAAAACACATTTTTTTGGTGATCAGCGTACAGACTAACAGACTGATGATGGGCTCTCTGATGAGCCTGGTTAACTACTCAGTCTAACAGGGATGATAAACATCTCCAAACAATCAACAGTTCAAGAGGCGTACAATGAAAACTCAATCACAGCAGTCCCAGTGGGGCAGTGATAAAGAGAGTGAATTAAACATATCAAGTGTGTTGGAAATATATCAAAAATACTTGTGTGTTGTGGAAGAAATTAAAAATATGCCTAATAGCAAAAGCATTCATGTGTATACTTAAACTGCACTGCCAGGTGAGAGCATGATGTCAGGGTTGATTTCCCTGTATCTTATAAGATATGTTGCGTGCTTGCTTCATTGCACTTTTCTTGCGTCTTTCTTCTGCAGCAGGGATCTGTGAATTATTTATTTTCTGAAGTATGGAAGTTTGTTGCTGCTCTTTATCGGTGACACAAACGCGTTCTCCCTCTCTCTGTCTCCCTTCCCCCCCCGAAGATTCAGCTGCCTCACCGTTATTGATTAATAGATGTACTTTGAGCAGTGATAAGGGCTTCAAAAGGGTCATTTCCAAACAAGGAATGATCAGTTCAGGCTCTGCCCTACATAGAACCCCACACAGTGTTTATATGCAAATAAAGAGAGAGAGCATGCCACGCAGGCCTTTTTGTGCTATGTCATGCCATTTAAGGAGGGACTGTTAAGGGTTTCTTGCAGAAATAATGCAAAGCATATTTATGTTAGGTCTGCATGTCAGAACTGATGCATGATTTTGTGTGATGTGGCTAACTAGCTGTTGCAGGTCGCAAAGACGCAGGCCGGCTGGATCTCCTGAAACTTAGAGCGTTTACGGCCAGTTAAAGGGACAGCAGGCATTGTTATTCTTGCATGAAGAAAAAGACGTCCTTCCCGCACCACGCCACCAGCAGACGGGCTTCCATTCACAATATTGACAGCCCCCCCCCCCTCCCTCTAGCACCACGCACCCCCACCTCTCCCCTTCGCACAGCAGATGCTGTGACGGGCGCCATGATGATGATCTGGGATTTTGCCTGCAGCAGCAGCAGCTAGAGACGTTACAACAGCGAGAGATGGGCTGCGAGCAGTAAAGATCTCGTGTCGGAACAAGGCAAGGATGGGCGGATTAGTAGGCATGCGTGGAAGTTGGAAACTATAGACGCTTTTCTTACTAGAGTGTTCAGAGAAATGATATGAGAGGAAATAACTGGTAAGACAAGAATACTTAATTGAAACTTATTGGCGATATTAACAACAGCAAATACTACGGTTTATACATCGGAGGTGGGGCGATATATAAACTACTTTTGTGGTAAATATTAAATGTTTTTAAATCAGGTCTCGCGGACGATTCTGTACATGCATTCGTGTGTCCCGGTAATCAATAAAATAAAGCCAATTTTGATTAATACCTCAAATAACACCCCAGAGCTTTTACTCCGGATGATTGGCTGCTGAGTGGAAAGACTTACTTCTAGAAGGCTCTTCGTCGATTAAAAAAGAAGGTACGTATTTAGTAATACCTTATAATTACGTTTTAAGGGGCACACGCCAAGTCGAGAGCTCTTGGTAACTCATTCATAATTTCCAGCCGAGCCACACTTCCCATAATGCAGCGCGGCGTTGCGGAGCACCGGAGTATAGTCTAGTGGGTTATCTTTTCACTTAAAGGCTCTGGTAGCGAGCCGCTGGTAGCCTGACTGGGGAAAGACGGCAAAGAAGCACCGACCGGCGGGGGAGACTGGCAGCGCAAAGGGAAGGACGGGGGGGAATTCAGGCTGTGTCCCATATTTGGAATAAGCGAGACTAGAGAATACAGCTTTCCTCCTGACGGTGAAACAATCTCCTGTGTAACCTTCAAACAGGAGCCGCATTTTTTTCCCTTTGACGGCTAAGTTACGGGGCTGTCGAAACTCCTGACTAACCATCGCCTTTGAACTGTGAAGGAACTAAAGAGACGATTGGCTCGTTGATGAAAATGGGATTTAAAGAACAGATCTGCCAGCAGTGAGTTGTGAAAACAAGGAGATATTTTACAGTTGGATGAGAAATAAAAAAAAAACCGCACTGTCAAGACAGACGGGATTTAGTTAAGCTGTGCGCTGTATGTTACATGTCAACTCCTGGGAAAAGGGAGGAAGTTATGGTACTGAGGATCGGAGAGAAGTAGCGCTAACCTTAGCTCTCTGTTAGCTGGGCAGCTAGCCTAGCAGGCTCCTAAGCTGCTGTCGCCCTTCCATTCCTGGAGCAGAGGAGGGGCGCTGGGGCTTTGTAGCATTGCAGATCTTTTTTTTTTTTTTTTTTTTTTGTGTTTTTTTAAGAATGGTAATCCCAAATTTTTGTTGGAATCTGGGGGGGTGGTTTTAG
>VUQK01006577.1:3184-17551 GCA_015106715.1 Bujurquina vittata | reverse complement strand
GACTTCGGTTCTAGTTGTTCAGGCACATGCTTAGGATGCCACCTCGGCACATCCCTGTGTGTGTGTGTGTGTGTGCGTGCGTGCGTGCGTGTGTGTGTGTGTGTGTACCTGTGGCGTGAGGTTGCTGAGCACCAACCAGCAGCTTTCCCGAGAGCTGCCATCACTCCAGGCTGAGACTGCACGGATAAAAAAACCCAGAAAAATAGCCTGGGTAAGAGTCTCATACATTCCCAGTAAACACAGTCTCATTCCATCTTTCCCGTCAGTTTCTTAAAATAAATGATGAATAATTTTCCCAGCAGCATAAAGTTGCTTAGTCTTCCAAATTAAATATAAATGCATTATTAAACTCAAAATAACACTTTCAGTAATCATAGCCAATTTTAATCTCCTGACTAAACATTTTAAGAAGTACTGGGTTGAAAGACAAAAAGGGGAAAACTTTGGAATTAAAAAAACATGAAAAATTTGTTACATCATTACCAGTGCTGTTAGAGCCACTACTCCAGCTGCGGCCAGCCAATCGAGGGGCTCCTCCAGACCAAGGGGAAGGTGATGGCTGCTTTTGACTGGCTAGGCCTGGAGGTGGGCGGGATAATTGGTTCTGGCTGCTGCCACGGCTGGCTTTCCAAGACTTAGGTCCAATAGGCTCTGGGGGCCAGCTGGTCTTGTATTCTGTGTACTTTGCTATAGTGAGACAAAAGGACACAGCAAAGTATATATAGACTTTAAAATATATATAGAATGTTTATTAATATTTGTCATATGTGTTACATGTTCTCTTGATTGACTTTCATGGTTCATATACCTTCCATTCAAATGCCTTTTATTAATAACCCAAAAACTATTTACAATCTATTTACAAATCAAATTGAAGACACCAAGACAGAAATGATGAGCTAAAAATATAAACTAAGATAAAGTATTACAAAACTGCGAAGGAAAACATTTATGGGTTACCTGAGTTGTGTGCGTTGAGGGGACTGTCTGAGGCACTATAGGGCCAGGCACCAGGTGAAGGCAGCAAGGTGTTGAGGGGAGGGGTGGAATCTGCATACAAAGGCAGGGAGCACCAAATAATGAATGACTATAAACCATCCTGACAGACACCCTTCATATGTTTACTGGAAGTTGCATCTTTCCAGTGTTAAACAGCATTTGCTACAAGCAAAATTCAGAAAATGAGATATGAAACCAATTTCAAGAAAATCTTTTTTTCATATTATGCCAAATCCTTATATAAGGGAATCTCAGGTCACATTTTGCCAAGGTTACGATAAGAAAAAACCCAGTGACTCTCTTTGACTCGGCAATCAGCCACAGTGGAGAGGAGAAAAAAGACAAAAACAAAAACAAAAAAGCCAAACCCTTCCTTTTAAACCTCTAGGAAAAGCATTAGCTTCACTTTAAAGCACTTTGGTAAATGTTTCTAATTAGTCAGAGTGGGGAACCCCCCCCCCCAAAAAAAAACAGTGTCAGCAGGCTGTGACCAAATTTACTGTGAAAATAAAGTTGCATTGGCAGTAAAAAGACTGATCAATGTCAAAAAGAAAGTCGTACTATAAAATGAAATTAAACAATCTCATACCTGCTTAGTAATGCAGATGAGATGAAAAATATAATTGGTGAGCTCGCCAGTGGGCAAAAGCCATAACCCCTGTTTATGTCTTTACATTGTACCAAAATAAGGAGAGTTGTATCCATAAGAGTATCAGGTGTCGACAGACAAATGCTAACCAGTATTGTCTTGTAACAATTGGTGCTCTGTATCATTGAGACTGGGGGGCACTGCATTCCCCATCATGCTCCCGGGGGTCATGTAGGGGTCAGACTCAGGATCAACACGGTCAATTCCCTTCCATGGCACACCAGGCTGGAACTCTAAAGAAACAAAACAAACAAAAAAACCCCACCCCAAACCACATGAAACAGCACATTTTAGCAGGTTTCATATGAATTAATAGTGCTGTAATTTACTTTGAGAAGAATTATGGATTAAATTTGACAACACATTAAATCATCATCGATGTTTGCTTGATAATTTTCTGGCTCGCACCATATTATCATTACATCACTAACTACATCACTATGTTGGTTAGAGGATGGCACTCCCAGAAACACAGAACAAGAGGTTAGAACATTACTGAGGGAAAAACAAACAGGAAAATGGCAAAAGATGAAGCAAACTGATTTTTTGATAAACTCCACAGACACCTTATTACATATGCTTTCATATGTGAGGGGGAGAGACTTGCAAAAAGTTAACAACCCCAGTTGTTAACTCAGATTAAAAACTGGGGTTACAAGAAACTGTGGAGAGGGTGGGTAGCACAACCTGATGCAGGCGTGGGCACGACACAGAGATGCCAACAGTGAGCGAGCCAATCTGCTGTCAGGAAGCTGCTGTGGATCACGTGCTTGGGGATGTTTCCTGCACAACCCTAGCCAACCTTACCAGGTGAGAGGGAGGTTTTGGAAGCAGCAATGCGCTCCCTTCGCAAACACCGTCAAGACCAGGCATATTTAATGTACGCTAACAACAGCTTATTAGCAGTGGTGACTGAAATGCTGAATGAAACTGTGTAATTTAAACAAGCCGCTAATTTTAAGCTGACATTCATTTCCACAGTTACTGTTTGACTAGTAAGCTAGCTCACAGAATCTGACAGATAAGACTTAGGTCATGCACTGGGTCAAAAACAGTGCAGGAAAGGATAATATTGCAGACTTGTTTTACAGTTGGCGTGTTTGTGACTTGACTCACAGTTAGATGACAGAGCACTTCTGTGTTTTGTCAGTCTATTAATGTTAACGCATACAGACAGCTGCCATGTCATGCTGCTGTGCTGTCTATGAGATGCATGAACGTATGCTTGACCAATGAAAACAGAAGAAAAAAGAGCACCACTGAGCGGGTGCCAATGCTCAGCTGTTTGTTTGTTTTAGGATTTTTAATAAAGGGGGGAAAAACGTGCACATCACACAGCTGCTAAGATTTAAGGATGTAATATTTTTAAAGCAGAAAGTTGCAGCTCAATCTTCTGATTAGTGTGAGGAGGCAGCTAATGCTTGAAAACATTAAACAGGCCTAGTTAAAATCCTTAGACTAAAAGGCTTACAACTACACTTTACTATATTTTATAATGAATGATTAATGAAGTTTATTGTATTTTCATAATATATATTTTTCACTTTGCCTTGTTATGTGGTTTTTACATGCTAAAATCTTTTTTTTGCTTTCATTTTTTTTACATGTGTTCTGTCAATAAAGTACTTTAATTTGGGTTTATTTACAAAGAGATGCTCATAAATAAGACTGAAGGGTGCGACGGATCAAAAAAAAAAGGAACCTCTTAGAAAGAGATGCTATACTTGTTGGAAACCTTATTTCCTTGTTTTGTTTTAAAAATTCTGTTGGCATGTTGCTGTAGATTTTATGTTCAGTTTGACCACAGTATCTCAGTAAGTGGACTGGGGTAGCACAGTGGCCTGGTGGTTAGCACTGCTGCCTCACAGCAAGAAGGTCCTAGGTTTTATTCCTTTCTGTGTGGAGTGTGAATGTTCTCCCCGACCGTGTTTGTGTAGGTTTTCTCCGGTTTCCTCCCACAGTCCAAAGACATGCAGTTGGGTTAATTAGTGACTCTTAATTGCTATAGGTGTGAGTGAGAATGTCACTCTGTGTTAGCTCTGCAACAGCTGTCAGCTGGGATAGGCTCCAGCCCCAACGCGACCCTGAACAGGATCAGTGGAAGAGAATGGAAGGATGGATTATTTCATACTAACAATGAGGAAAACTGAAGCACAGAAATAACTGAAAGAGATTGTAAGATGACAAATTTTTCCCCTGTGGAGATGCTGATGGATATTAGGACTCCCGATTGGGCAGTTGCAAGAAATTGAGTTATGGGTGTGATGTGCATCTAGTATTATCTGTAAAATGGTTGGGAAAAATAAAGAGATAACTGGGGGTTAAATTACACCATAATACTGCATAAAACAGCATCTTGGGGACATCTGCTCTGCCAGCTGATTGTGCTGCCCAGCCCTCTCATTATAGCGCACAGCTATTTATTTGTTAGCTGGCTCAGTGGGAGGGTCTCTACACCCCACAAGGAAAAATGAAACACAGAGAGGACAGCATCAGCTTGTTGGTCTCAATCACCCTTTTCTCCACACAGTCCTCATTTTTATAGTGCTTAGTCTACTTTTTATTTTTAGTTTCCTACTGAGTTAATGGTTCTTTCACTAGTTTGCTAACATAAACAAGTGGCAACCAACTAATGCAGTGGTGTCATATTCTGTTCTTAGAAAAACTGGTGATACACTTACTCGAAAATCTTTAATTTAAAACATTCAATGTTTATATCCAGTTTCATGGACCATGTTAAATCTGTGACAGTTTTGTAGAGTAGGTGTCCATTGTGTAAATTAGACTTTAAGGAGATAATATTTCACGTCTTCTTTAAATATAGAGCATACTCTTAAAATGCTGATAATCATCTTCATTAAAAAGTCACTAACCAGGGGGCCAGCTTGGTGTGGTGGCAGGCTTGGCACACATCTTGTTGCCAGGGGTGCGATGCCAATTGTCACTCAGCCCTTCTCCAACCATCATGTCATATTGGGAATAAGGTGAGCCTCCTGGCATTTTTATGGGGGTGACAGGACCTGGGAGGTAGAAAGAGAGCAATCACTTTCACACCCATTCCCATTAACCCTTTCTGCCTCAAAAGCTTTCCGTCATGAATTAATTTGTATGAATTAAAATCAGAATAAAAAGAAAAAATACCATTTTTGTGGAAAGCATTTTCAGGTGAGGAAGTGTCTGGAGAACAATTTCCCTCCATCATCCACTTGAAACGGGACTGCTGACTCCCTAGGTCCTTCATGGCTCCAGGCCCCCCCACCACAGAGCCACCCAGGTCCAGACCTGTAAGGTTCATCCCAGAGCCAAACCCTGAAGAGAAATATTACGACGGTTATTATGTTCTAACACTTATGTAGTAAAGTAAATCCCCTGTTGCTATAAAAATAAATACCAACCTACACTATACTCAATTAATTTCAGAATGCAAAAGTTTTTCAGAGATGATCTGATTGTGGCACCACAATGATGCTGTTTCGGGGGGGGGCTTACCAGAGTATGGTCCAAGTGTTTTCTGGTGCAGGTCAGCCACAGATGCTGCCAGGCCAGGGTGGGGCAGGGGATCAGCCCCAGGCAGTTTGGGACCCCCTCCTACACCTCCAACATGGTGGGAGGGGGAGAGTTTGGAGCTGCCCCCTAAACCCTGCTGCTGTTGCCTCTGCTGCTGGAGCACCGCCATGATCCTGGCCAGCTGAGGTGATGTAACAAAAAAGAAGAACAATCAGCCGAGAGCTGGAAGTTAAGAAGAAAAAGAGAGAAGTCAGCTTGTGTGTGTGTGTGTGTGTACCTGAGGATCAGCCTGCTGCCGTGTGTTCGGTGTGAACTTCCTCTGGTTTTGCAGCAGCTGCTGCTGCTGTTGCTGCTGCTGCTGTTGTGGCTGCTGCTGCTGTTGGAGGAGGAGCTGACAAGCCTGAATGATCACAGAAAAAGATGCAAAGGAAGAATTATGGACATGGAAGCTTGCTGCACAAGTCAGTTTGTTTCATGATCAATTTTAGACCACAATTTTTTTGTATCCTTGACAAGGCAATAATGTTTGAATAGATTTGACTCTGTCAAGGATACAGCATTTTCATTTTCAAAATGGTGTTTAGTCTAATTTGGGGTGAACTGTCCAACATAACTTCTGACTGTACCACATTACAGATATAAATTAGTCAACACATATGAGAAATAGAGGGAAGGACATCTTGTATTGGTGGTGTACAAAAAATACAAATCAGATTCTCTACTGGCTAAGTACACCCTTGCGTACGCCCTTGTTCATTCATTTCTAGACTTAGCAGATACTGCAAACCCTGCAGTAGCCTTCAGAGATATATAATGCTGTTTCTCACCAGCTGAAACTGGATGTGAGGTGGGTAGATGCTGCTGAGCATTGCAATATGCTGGGGGGACAGCTGTGGAGGGAACACACCTCCCCCAACTCCTGCCACTCCTCCCACACCACCAACTCCCCCCATGTTCCCACTGGGAGGGGGCATCTGCTTCAGCACAGAACCTGGCACCTAGAGACAGACAACGGCAGACAGACACACCTGTTACCACAAAAACGTTTTGGCTTCCTGTAACCATAAGCAACTACATCCTGATCAACAGTCAGCATCCTACATGGTCTCGTTGGATGGTGACAGAGACGCGCCGACTGCAATTTTTTTGTCAATTCGAATATTGAATTTTTTTCAAGTCTGACATACCAATTATTTTTTAAACAACTAAAACTGACTACACATATAACTTTTCTAACTTTTAATGGAAATTGTAAAGTATGTCCATATTTAAATATTAACCATTTAATAACTTTTACAGTCTCTCTAAAAGTTCAGCAAGACCTTCGATCACCCTCACTTAATAGTGATTGTTAAGCAAGAGTTAAACTGAAACTACTTTAATGCTAAAAAAAGAGAGATGACTCTGGAACTCAAGTCTAGAGACAGACTGACAGAGCAATGAATATGATAAAAGATGTACGCTACATTAGCATATCACTTTTGAAAACATTTTAACGAGATCCGGTTAAGTTATAACCAATATTTACACAGACAAATCAATATGTTTCTACTGATTTACACATTTGATCCCAAGTGGATCAATCATAGTCGATGCAGTCTGCAGCTCACCAATACAATATATCCGAGGCTAACTGGCAAGTCAGTCATGTTCAACCCTCTAACACTGAACTTAAAACCAATGAATATATTGGCAACCACTTGAGGGAATCCATCCATAAATTCCCCCTATGTAAAATAAATACAATTTGACAGCATTAAAAAGTATGTTTACAGCTAACTTTGGCCTCTATGCACAGTTTCTCCCTCTTTTTAACTCTGTAATTAGGTGTCCCAGCTTTGGTTGATGAATGTCCCAACACAGGGAGCTCCAGCTGATCTACGTCTGCTGAGCCTCACCTCCACTAATTAGAGTCACTGAACTCTACCTTTCAACTGTGTTTGTGATGCTGGTGCCTTCTGGGGTACTTTTAAATGAATTATCTAACTAATGCTGTAGGGTGCAGACTGTCCAAGAAGCTGACATATTAATTTTAACGTTCATATTTAAATTGTTAAGGAGAAGTACTTAGTAGGTATGCTCAAGTGTGTGTTTCACACATACAGCTCATGAATGCTGCTTGGTAATTAAGCCTACTAGCAATTAGCTAATAACTCAGCACTTCCTCCTCTTATGTAAATATGATCACTTCTAATTTCAAAATAACATAGAGAGGCTTCAATATGCAAAGTCAACAGACAAAACAACAGAAATACATCACAGTGATTACATCAAAGAACAAACATATAAACGTATATTGATTAAATGTTTGGAAAAAGTTGTTAAGTAGGGAATGATACACCTTTCATTGGTGATGCCTGTGAGATAGTCACAACAGTGTGCTTTATGTTCAACCATGGTTGCGTGTCTTGTAAGATGTCTAACCAACACTGAAAACAGCTGAAAATGGATGCCAGTGGGCAGACTAATGCCAAATTGGTACCCCAAGAAAAACGTAGCAGGAATAGAAAATGCAGGGTCCTTGAATATAAACATTTTGTTTCTCTGCACAGCGGTGGGAGGGTAAAGGTAGTTCAGGCAAAGGTAAAGCTAAAGAACATAACAGCTACAAGACAAATTTGGCTTACAAAGAAAAATACAGGCATTTTGACAGTTTAAAAGTTTAAATCATTCTGTATTTGTATTGCTACATAAGATACTGTATAAACAATAAAACTGACTTGGCAGAAGCATGGTAGGCAATCTACGGCCCGCAGGCCACACACAGCCTGCCGAAATTTGGTGCAGAATTGCCCAAATCAAATCATTTGTAGATCAGCTACATTATGACTAATGTTGAGGATTCTGAGAATTGCTACAACAAAACTAACACCAGACCTCGATGCACTGGCAAAAACAACACTGTTCCTATTAAAAGTAAATATTAGTATTAATACTGTAATGCCTTTTTAAAAAATTTATTTTGCATCTGGTGCTGGTCCAGCCTGTCTTTTAAATTTCAAAAAGTCAATGTGGCCCCAGAGCCAAAAAGGTTTGCCCACCCCTGGCTTAACATGATGGTCAATCTCTAGATTGTCTGCAAAAACTATCAGCAAAGTAGAAAAAAATCTTTAGTACCTGAGGTGACAGGAACTGATGAGGCACTTGCGCTCGTATCCCTGGTGACTGGTTTATCTGTGGGATACTTGGCTGATGTCTTGACTGGGCCATCCCTCCGCTACTGCCAAAGATATTGTGACCAGCCTGCGCTCAAAGATAGAAAATGATACGTTAGACGACCTGTAACGGAGAACACAGTATGTGAAAAACTTTTAATAATTAAGCAGAATGTGAAAGACTGAATGAAAAACTATTCTGTACATATCTATGAACATCCAATGAAAACAGAAGACTACAAGAACTTACACAAGAGCTATAAAAGACATTAGGGGAGAAATAAAAGGAGTGATTATCTTACTTGTCTAAAGGGGATAGAGTGGTTGAAGAGAGAATGGGGCTTGTAGACAGAGGGTGGTGAGTACAGAGAGCAAGGACCCTCCTCCCCAAGGCACCCATCCTGATTGATCAAAGGCAATGTCTGTCACAGTGACAGCCAGTGGAAGATCAGTTTTGGGGGTATATTATGGTGTAATAGGAAGATTGAGAGAAGGCAAAAATGGGGCAGATTGGAACAGGCAGGAAGAAAAGGTAGAATCACAAGAGGAAAAAATTATGATAAAAGACAACATGTTATATAGACATGACAAAGACACGAGAGACAAAAAAACTACTAACATGGTAGTGAGGCATCACCTTGTCATAGTAAGCCCCAGCATCCCCAGGCGCTGCCTCTTTGGGACCAGGAGGACGATAAGACATCCCTCCTCTTCCTCCCTTCCTCAGGTCTCCGTTGTAATCAGTCATTCCCATGCTTCTTTTCTCTACCTCTAGTTTCTTCTCCTGGATAGAACTGCAAGCTGGGTCCATGCTTGGGCCACTGGGATCATCATTCTTTTCAACAGAGAAGGATAATATCATCATCACAAGCACTGCCTTTCAACATCACTATACAGAAAACATCAACGGTATAAATGTATGTTTATTTTTAGTATGAGTTCCTCCCACAGCAAGTAAAATATTTCCATCTTACCAGCAACCCCATGTTAGAGAACTGCCTGTTGATGGGGCCCATCCATGGTTCTCCTCCACCAGCCTTCAGTGGACCCTTAGTGAAAAATACAAGGAGAACAAAAATGATGATTTCAAAGATTTTTAGTTAGGAGCATTCACAATAAAGCACCCCCAATTGTGTGACAACTTCACAGCACCATGTGTGAACTTTAACTCTGTTTACCTTAGCTTTTAAGAGATGCTGATAAGACTTAATGATGGCTAATTAGCTACATAGAAAATAAATAAAAAAAAAAATAATAATCATTAATTACTTCAAATAATTGCATTTCTTAAATAACAGAAAACCCCGTTAAAGACATTTCTCCTCCTACTTAGGTTGTAGAACACAGTCATTACATCTTTGTTTTTGAATAATTAATTTTTGGGGGGTGGGGCGGGGTTCCTTTTTAATTTTTTACCACCAGTAACCCACCTTGCTGCTGGGCTTCTTCCCAGTATGGCTCTGAGCCCAGCCACCATTGCTTCCCTGTCCCCAAGATGAGCCGCTTCCCTGGGAGCCAGTCCTGTTCCACATGTCGCCACCTTCCTCCTCATCCTCCCAGCTTGGGTTACGTGAGGCTGCCACAGGGCTCTCTTTGTTCCCCCAGCCATCTTGCATAGACTTTGAACCTGCAACGTAAAAAAGAGTTACAAAGCCATTAGCACATTATGATTAAAGCCATTAGAAAATTGTATTTATATTAACACTTCTTTCTTTAGTTGTTTAACTATTGCAACATGCATCATAACAAAACCTGGCACAACTGTGCAAACCTCAAAATCAGACTGTTTGACTAACACTTGTGATTAATCTCAAACACACACACACAGCTTTGTTTAAAATGGATTTTCTAACCAGATTTGATGGTGTTTGAAGGAGGGTTTCCCCAGCATGCCGTCTTCCCTCCAGCATCATCAGGGTCTCCCCAACCAGTAGGTCCATCACTAGGCTTCCCCCAAGTGGCTGTGCCATTGTCTACTATAGGACTATTTGGAGAAGTGCTCCCCCAGCCTGATGGACCTGCAGATACACAAGCATGGTTAAGGTGAGACACCAGACAATGTTTATGGAGATAGAGCCTTCACAAACTATGGTCTGAATTATTCATGTGTTTGCAGGGGAAGTAAAAAAAAGAAGCCTTCACAAAGTCCATGGCTTCGTGTGGTCCAAAAATCAAAGTGTCTTGTCTGAAACCATATTGGTTTCCGCTATCAGTCAGCACTGACGCTGTACTGCTACTGTGGTTCTTGAGCTGCGACTGCAAAAATGATAAGTCGTGGCTGCTTGACTATTTTCCCATAACATAGTTGCTGTTTCGCACCACTAAACTTCAGTGCTGACCTATATAACAGTTGCTCTAGTTGTCCCATTAGAACTGCAGTGTCAAAAGCAGATTTTTGATTTGTTTATTTTACTGTACTTTCCAATTAGTGACATTTGTTGGCATGCCTCAACTTCTTAAAACTGCTTTTTTGTTTTAAAAAAAGAAAAGAAATATCAGTTCACACAAAGCAATTTATTAAGACTGATTTCAGTCTTAATAAAGGACATCCAGGTAGTGTGACTGTTTAATAAAATTTCCTCGTGTATTACCACAAGAAAATCTCACTAACCATTGAGATCATTTTTATTCCCCAAAAAACCCATCAAAATAATAATTGTACAAATCAAGCCTTTTTTATTTACACAAACATTTGAAAATCACAATACATGGTGCAAACAAGTTCAGTGACTCTGGGCAAAAAACTGCAAAAATTGCACCTGATCTGACTCGTCCAGATCCAACATTTTCAGTGGAAGAAACACTTTATCAGTCATCCAACACGAGAATGTTGCATCCAGATGAACTGAATCAACTTTCTGGGGTCTAAATATGTCTCATCTCCAGTTCAAGACAGACTTCTTGTGCAGCAATGCAACACTTCCAACAGAGAAGTCCTGTTCTGACCACTTGTGAGTCTACAATCCTCCAGTGTGTACTACACATCAGATTTAAATTTGGAGAAGAAGGCAAAGTCAGCAGAAGCCAACTGTGGTGAGTCAAATTGATGATGATCAAAAATGCCTGGTATGGCCAGTGATGCCAACATTTTCAATATCCTGTGTGCCAGCAGAGAAAGGCACAAACTACAGTGTTTTGTGCCAAATGTAGTTCCTCAGAACAATTGAACACAAATATTGAGTCTGACCCCAAGGAAAGAAAAATATAAAATGCACAAGCCATAAACGTTGACAGAAATGATAAGCACGCTCCCAACTGCATTCATGATCTGAAGCATTCAGGTTTTGAAACTCTGACTGTGCTACTAAAACTTGTGTTTGGAGTCTGAGTCATAACTCAGCCCTAGCTCTCATTACCAGCAATGATCTTGTGACATTTAAGACAGATCAGTTTCTTCCATAAGTTTATCACTGCTATTTTAGAAAAATTTGAGTCCATGGTGAAATCACACAAATATCAATAGGAGGAGATGGTTTTAAATGAGAAATTGGTAAAAGTTTTTATATCAGCAATTGTTTTGGATTTGTATGGGTGGAGTCATTGAACTTAATGATCACACCGTGGTTAGTCAAATTCAGTCCAAACTTACCCATAGCTGAAGATTTCCCAGGTCCAGTGCTGAAGTCTCGGTTACCTCCAAGTCCTGCAGTCTGCCTGCTAGGCTGCTGCTGTACTGGAGGTCCCTGCTGTTGCTGCTGCTGCTGGGCCTGACCCTGACCAGCATGACCACTGTTCTTATCCCACAGGTTGACCGGTTTGTAATGGGTTGGGTCTCCCCATGCAGATGTTCCATCATCTATTTCATTCTTCCGGCTTATGGATTGCGGCGAGGGTTCCTCCCAGCCGCTTGGTTCAGATACACTTCCTTCTCCTCCGGAGACACCAGGGATGGGCCCTGAAGTCCAGCCTGAGCTTTGGTTCTGATTCTGGGCTTGAGAAATTAGTTTCCTCCCCCCACTTCCTTGCATGGCCCCTTGGTCCAATGCTTGCTGCAGCTGTGGATGCTGATTGCGGGGCTGTGATTGTTGCTGTTGCAGTTGTGCCTGTGGGCCTGTGATGGAGCCCGACTGGCTGTTTGGCATCTGGTGCATTTTGTTTGCTCCACTCCAGCTTTGATGGGGTTTGGATCCCATGCCTCCAACACCACTAACACCCCCTCCTCCACTTCCTCCTGTACCCCCTGCCCCCCAGCTCCTCCGGGGAGCACTGTCATCCCAGCCCCCCCAACTACTCACACCTAATTCCCCACCTGAGTTGCCTCCTCCATTCTTCCTCTCATCTCCCCAACCTCCTCCTCCACTGTTTAATTTGGAGTCTTGCTCTCCCCAATCCTTACCTACTCCAACCTTCTGTTCTGATCCCCACCCACTTCCTCCATTTCCTCCCACTTCTTTCCACCCTCCTGTCCCTTTTTCATCCTTACTTCCTCCCCAGCCTCCAGTCGCGGGGTCAGTTTGTTGCCCAAGATCACCCCATCCTCCTTTTTCTCCTCTACTACTGCCTCTCCAGTCATTATTGCCCCAACCTGTGGCTTCCTGGCCATCCCCAGCCCCCATTCCTACTCCACCCCAGCTTGTAGCCTTCCCCTGTTGGCTAGGTCCTGGCACTACCCCTGACCCTACACCAGGTCCAGTTGGAGTCACTGGCCCAGATTGCGAAATGCCAAGATTTCTCATGTTGGGGCCTGTAGGTGGTGGGGCCCTCCCAGACAAAGAAGCTCCACTACTGCTACTGTTGCTGCTGCTCTCCCAACCCTCTCCAGAGGACCCAGTGGATGGAACCAGGGAAGGACTGACCCCTGGAGCCACGGAATCAGTGCTTAGGGTCCTAGGTCCACTAGAATACTGAGGAGGACCACTGAGAGAAGGTGGATGTTTTGACGTAGTTGATAAGGAGCCACCTTTACTCTTTCCTGCATATTCCTCAGTGTTCCATTCTGTGTTTTGGCGGATCTGTGTTTGGCCCCAGCCTGTGTTAGACAGGACCCGAGGATCCAGATCAGAGCGGCTTAGCAGGCTCTGTAAGGCAGCTTCTGCATTAAGTGCCTGCCGACGAGGACGATTGCTGTTAGACACGCCTCCACTTCTTGAATTTCCTCCACTGGATGAAGATCCTCCCCGTTCACCCTGTCCTTCTACTCCCTCACCCCATTCTCCCGTTTCGCCCTCTGCTTTCTGATTGTCCCAGGCTCTAGTTGTAGTGGTGGCTGTTGAGGAAGAAGAGGAAGCAGTAGGCAGGTTCCCTGCTGTGCTGCCTCCACTACTGCTGCTGTTACTGCTGCAGGCTCCACTCGTTCCCTCACCTCCTGTATTCGGTACACCAACACCAGTAGAGTTTCCACCCCATTCACTACCAGAAATCCCTCTTTCCCCACTCCCACTATCTCCTGATAACCCCCACCCTCCCTGAGATACCCCAGAGGTTTGACTCATGTTCCCCCCATTTCCAGGACTACCCCAAACATTAACCCCACTTGCAGAACCTGGATACCCCCAACCCGAAGTCCCATTATCCCCTTCTGCAGCTCCAAATACCCCCGTGCAACTTCCTCCACTCTCCCAACCATCAGTCCTTGAGGCACCCGTTTTGGAGTTAGCTGCAGGGTAAGAAGGCTGGCCTCTCCATGAGGAGACAAGGCTGTGCTCTTCACTAATCCCACTTCCTCCCACACCATGGTCCATTCCTCCCCCTCCCCCTTCTCCCCCCGCAATTTTTGGTCCTGCTGATTTACTGTCCCAATTCCCTCCACCCATCTCTTTGTCTCTAGATTGCATTTGGTGAAGTTGGTGCTGATGGGTGCTTGATTGATTCACAGATAAAGATGGGTGACCCCCCACCACACCGGCTGCCCCCAGGGAAGCAGAGTTGTTGGCAGACCCGCCAGGGCCCTGATGGTGGAAGGAAGACAGACCTCCTTCACCTACAGCAGCGGGGCCATCCTGCTGCACTAGGGCAGGCCAGGCTGAAGGGTTGGCATTTGGATTGAAGTTGGCACCTGGAATCCAAATGCCAACCCTTCAGCCTGGCCAGCCCTAGTGCAGCAGGATGGCCCCGCTG
>VUQK01006576.1:2758-14390 GCA_015106715.1 Bujurquina vittata | reverse complement strand
AGAACCTGGCGAGGTGGAGGCATACACTGGAAAGCAGAGAAATGAAAGCCAGTAGAAGCAAGACAGAATACATGTTTGTGAATGAGAGGGAAGCAGGTGAAAAATGAACATGCAAGGAAAAGAGTTAGTGAAAATAGATGAGTTTAAATACCTATAGGATCAACCATTTAAAGCAACAGACAGTCCACAAGCGAGGTGAAGAAGAGAGTCCTCTACACTATATATCATCTCAGTACCTGTCACAAATCAACCCTGACTCTCATCTCCACCCACGTCCCCCTGCCTGCACTCTGTTCTTACTGAGTTACATGTTTATATCCTCATATATGTATGAGGATATAAACATCTTTGACTCACTTTTGGAGTCAGCCTTAAGTGGTCACTAAGCAGCTTTTCAGCACTTGAATCTCTGCATCAATGTGGCAAAAACAAAGGAGATGATTGTGGACTTCAGAAGAGCCAAACACCCCCTCCTCCCCCTGCACAGTGGAGGATCTGCGGTGGAAGTGGTCCCCAGGTACAGTTACTTGGGCATTCACCTGAGTAAAGACCTCTGGTCAGAAAGGCACACCAGCAACTCTACTTCCTCAGGAGGCTGAGGCATGCTGGACTTGGAAGCTCAGTCCTCTCCTCATTCTACAGATGTGTGGTGGAGAGCGTCCTGGGCTCCTGGGCTACCGTGTGCCAGGAAAGCTGCTCTGTAGCAGAGAAGAAAGCTCAGCAGAGGACTGTTGGAGTCAGCTTCTCCACCACCACAGACATTTACACCTCCAGACGCAGGAAAAGGGCCACCTGCAATCTGAAGGACCCCACACACCCGGCACACACACTCTTTGTTCCCCTCCTTTCAGGCAGGAGGCTGAGGAGCATCAAGAGCAGGACCACCAGACTGAGGCACAGCTTCTTCCCTGAAGCTGTGAGACTGTTGAACTCTGGTAGGGCTGTGTAGCTGGACCACTCTTGTAACCTCTGAATACACTCATGTTTCACACACTTATGCTGCTGTCATTTTTATTTTGTCACCGCTGTGGCACCACTGGTCTCTACAATCACTCCTCATCCTTATGCCACAGTTACTTTTTATTTGTAGTATTTATTAGTGGTTAGTACATATTGTGTTTGCTTTATGCTCATGTGTGTGTGTGCACACAGATGTGTATATGTACGTGTGTGTGTGTGTATGTATATATATATTTTTTCTTTATATTATTGTTACTTATATTATTTATTTTTTTATTTTAATTTTTTTTATAATTTTTTTAAATGACTAGAATGTCATAACTGTACATGGGCAACACTGGGACAGCAGAACTGAATTTCGTTCCACTGTATGCAAATACAGTGTGAATGACAATAAAGAAGCCTTGAATCCTTGAATCAAACTTAATTGTTGAAGCTTAATAGTTGAAGTCTCTACTTTTGTGGTGGCTCTGCGCACCTCAGTTCTTTAGAGGCACATATGAATTTATTATAAAGATTCATGGTAAATATAAATACTTTATGGTAAATATAAATACCTTAAGGAATTTTAAGGGCTCCGTAAAAATCTATTTATTTCTTTTTACTGTGTCATCCGGCACCGGCAGACTCACCACAGGGGGGCGATCTTTAGCGTGACGTTTGCTGGTGCGTAGGATTGCGAGCGGAGTGATACGTGTGCGCTGTCCCGTCTTCCCTGTTTAAACAGCGGAAAAACACCTGGTCTCTCACCTGGCAGGTTCTTCCTTTATTCGCTTGTGGAAAACAGCTGAACTAAAGACTTTTAACAAAGTTGTGGATTGTTTCGGTGATGTGACCGAACTTAAAAACAGGTAAGTCGACCCTTAATTTTTTTAAAAATTATATATATATATATATTAAAGATCCCTGCGGTGAGGAATCGACCGACTCAGTCGTACTAAATACAGAGTTACTGAGCAGGTTTTTTTGCTGAAACGACATTTTCCTCACGGGCTTCGAAAGTTAAACTCTGTAAAACATTAACAGGCCTAAAACCGTCTTTGTGGCACCTTCAGCCTCCACAACAAACTAGACAGCAAACCTGATCGAAAGGGGCCTATTTTTTTGAGTGAAATACCCATAGAGAAGACCGGTTTTCTACAAACAGAAAGTGATTCGTGATCTACAGCGTCGCCACTTTGCGTACTACTTTAGGTTATGTAATTTTTATTCCATTTTGCCGCACAAATGATATTTTTAACCTTTGGTGAGCATTTTGCACAATATTTTTTTTAATAATGAACAGCTTGAATCAGGTTAGGAGCACCTTACTAGTACCAGGTTGTACAAGTATTCAGACCTGGCCTTATTCTTTGTGGCATAGATTCAGCAAGGTGCTGGAAACATTCCTCAGAGACTTTGGTCACACAGTTTCTGCAAATTTGTCTGCTGCACATCCATGATGTGAATCTTCCGCTCCACCACACCCCAAAGGTGCTCTGCTGGATGGAGATCTGGTGATTGTGGAGGCCGTTTGAGTACAGTAAACTCAGTCATGTTCAGGAAACCATTTGGAGATGATTTGAGGTTTGTGACATGTTATCCTGTTGGATACACTGTGCACTTAAAAATCAACAATACTCAGGTATGCTGTGGTGTTTAAGTGATGCTCAACCCAAGGGGCTCAAAGTGTGCCTAGAAAATATCCCCCCACACCATTACACCGCAACCAGCAGCCTGAATATTGATACAAGGGAGGATGGATCCATGCTTTCATGTTGTTTACCCAAAATTATGACCCTGCTATCCAAATGTCGCAGAACAAATATTTGCAAGTAAAATTTAATTTATATAGCACACAAAGAGACAAAAAGTTACCCAAAAGCAAGCTCAAAAGGATGAGCTTTAGGGTGTTTAAAACAAACCCAAAAACCAGTTCCAGAATCTGGGGACCACTGTTGTAAAAGCTGTCTCTCCTTTAAGTTCACATCCTTGTATGATGCACAGCCTCACACATGACCTCGTCACGTGACCTCAGGGGCCTGCTGGAGAAAAGGATCAATTAGACAGATATGAATATAAAGCAGAACATGATACACATGCCCAGTTACTGAGAGACTGGGTGCGATTCACACACCAAGTATCTTAGCCTATCGAGCACAATGTGATGGTCAGCGGTATGAAAGGCAGGGAGAGGGCAGAGCAGTGCCACACTGGATATTTTCTCTCTTTCTGACCATTCTCTGTAAAACCTATAGATGGGTGTGTATTGAAATCCCAGCAGATCGCCAACAACCATGTCCTGTTCAGAGTTACTAAATCACATTTATTCCCTGTTTTGATGCTCAGCTTGAGCTTCAGCAGGTTGCCTTGACCATGTCTAAATGGATTCTGTTGCTGCCATGTGATTGTCTGAATAGATAGTTGAGTTAACCAGGAGCTGAACAGGTGTGCCTAACAAAGTGGCCAGTGAATGTGTGTTGTTGTTTCCCGTTCACCCCCTCTGGGTTAGTTGTTTATTGTACTGGCATTTGGTAGTCACACATGTAGTGATTCATACATTACTGTCGTCACACAAATCAGAGCTGCAGAATCATGTTGTATGCACAGTGTTGGTATGTGCGAGGGCAGGACGAGCCATATCAGGTAACACGCCCGTGATAAAGAATGAACTTTGATATTTTTAGGACGCTCAAGTTGAAGCCGTGTGCTGGTGTAAACACGGTTGTAACGTTTTTTTTTTTTCCCTCCCCTCACAGGGAAATGCGACCAAAAGATGACATTTAGGAGTTGGTAACAACAGATTGTTGGCAGTGCAACAGGTACTAACTGGAAATAGAGAAACTCTCAAGAATGGCTGACACCAATACAAGCGAGGAGGTGTCATTTTCACCTGCTGGTCCAGTTGCAGAGCCACAAACGGCAGGAAGTAAAAAACTACAAGAAAGTGACAGTTTAGAGGACAAAAGAGAGCTTACAGAAAAAACTAAGGAGGAAGAGGAAGAAGAAGAAGAAGAAGAAGAAGAAGAGGGTGAAGTTACAGTAAAGTCCTTGGCTCTTCTGGAACCAAGCACTTTACCGTGGTCAGCAGACAAAAAAAGCAAGCTCTTGACAGACCAGGATGATGGAATCTGGTCAGAAAAAGGCGGCTCGGAGCCTGAAGAGAGGGACACCGGGATCAGCAGAGGGAGCCAGGACCTGTCAGAGGAGCAGAGCCAGGACGAGAGCGACGTGAAGAGCGAGAGCAAATGGAGGGAGAGCATGCCTGAGGGGGAGAGGTGGAGGGATGACGAGATCGAGGTGCCGCGGAGCGATAAAGGGGACGGCTCCCTCGCAGACGATGAGGACGAGGAAGATGAAGAAGAGGAATCAACAGAGAAATCATCTCCGGGGTTCACGCCACAAGTCACAATTTTGAATCACTCCAGCAAAGAGGAGGAGAGCAGGCCGCTGAGAGAGAAGGAGGAGGCGGCGCCTCTGATGGAGTCCAACTCTGTTGTGGAGTTCTACCCGGAGTGGACGGACAAGGACGACAAGTACTGTGAGTGTCCGACCGGACTGTGCTCTGCTCCACCCGGCCCCCTTTCTATTCAGATTAATTTATTGACATTATTAACTATAACTTTCTCCTGTCACCAGTGAAGTCTGGCAGCAACATCAGTTGTTCACGGTTTTATTTGTAGTGCTCCAAGTCTGAAAAGTTTTACACTTTCAAAGTATTAAACTCCACAACAATCAAGAATTGAGCAACCAGAATTGGTAGAGCGGTTCAGATCTTAGCCCCCTGGAGGTTTTTATCTATATTATTATTGATTTTGTCATGTTGCCTAGCAACCACCTAATGGCTGGATTAAAATGGCCCATTTGTGTCATTTACACACTTTTTTAACACCTTCAAAAGCACTGTATATTTCCGTTTTGCAAAAATCTTTAATTATGCAAGATATATTATGATGTCATCATGTTATATCAACCACCTAACAGACTAAAGTGACAGGATAAACGGTACTATAAATCAGGAAGTGTGAATCACTCAAAGCTGCTCTACTGGAGTCAAAGAATAAAAATATAGAGCAGGAAATGAGAATAATAGGTCCACTGTAATTTGATGATCTAATCACATGGTGGGTCTATTCCAAGTAGGTTAATGAAAGTTTCCTGGAGCACCCGGTGAGAAAGAGAGACATTGCTGACCCTGCCTAGTAGTGGAACACACAGGCCTCTTTTGTCCCTAACTGGATGTAATGACTCATAATTATGTCTTTAGGTGAATCAAACTGTGCCTTCAGTATGTGTCATGGCATCTTTTTGTCACTCACTCCTTCCTGTATTGATTTTTCCATACATAAGCATTTTAACTTTGGTTAATAATAAACACTTCCTGCATTTTTCCTCCTCAGACCTGTGTGATCATATCTGCGGTGAGAAACTGAGGCTGGTTTTGTCGATGGTGGCTGCAGTAATACTCTTCCCTCTCCTGGTGTGGGGTGGTTATGCCCTAATACCTTTTGATTCGCCCACGCTTGAAAGTGCCCCCCTCAGGGTGTTGTACACACTGCGCTGCGCGTTCTTCGCCACCATCCCCATCATGCTTGGTGAGACTTCAGTGTGTTCCTGTGTTATGTGCACCAAAACCAATATTTCATTCTTCCACGTGGAGAATGAGAGTCAGGTGATGATTACCTTTGTTTGCAGGTGTGGTGGTGCAGGGCGTGGCCCGGCTGCGTTACAGTGTGCCTGGAGCCCCTCTACCAGAGCAACTTGGTGAACACGGAGGTGGTCGTGCACTGGCACTACGTCAACGAATCGCTCGCTCTCTTCCTCTTCTACTTCCTACAGCTTGCTGTCATGGCAACCTACATCAGCCAGGAGCTCATCAAAGTGGTGCCGCTGCTCACAATCATATTTGTTTTCGGCAGGTACGCGTTTGTGTGCATGAAGTTTAATGTTTGTAAAGATGGAAATGTTTTGTTTTTTTTTAATTTATAATTATATTCCTTCTGAATACTTCGTTTTAAAAAAGCTCTGAATCTAGGTATTGTTAACTAAAACTAAGTTATAAACTAAAACTAAACTTTTACTTTTTGTTCAGTCATAATGGCTGAAAAGCACAAACGTGACCAAACACGATGAGTTTAACTATCCTGAACACAGCTGCGTGCACAGGCAGGATTTAAGCAAGATATGTTCTCTAAACCAAGTGAGGGTGACTGTGTATCTTATGTAATCTGTTACTTCCTGCTGTTGCTCTCTTTATATTATCTAGAGAGCTACAGTGCTGAAAAGAAACCTTATTTCCTTTAATCAGTGGTGAATAGTAATAAATTAGTAAGATGGCATTTCCACTGCAGCTTACAGGTTACGTGCTTTAAGCTGCAAGTTTTGTGAGTTATAGCAGGGAGTCAGGCACTTCTGATTGGAAGTTTCTTTTCCAGAGGAGCCACAGCATCCAGAGTCATACGCACTGAGGATGTGAAACTGTTGATGACATGATCTATCCCTGTGGGAGTAGAGTTTAGCTAGCTGCTCTGCACTGTATTAGTGCATGGCATTGAAGAGTATAATAATGGAGGAATAATATCCTTTAACTTTAAAGCGCTTTCAGAAAGTTTTCTACTCTTATAAAACGTGTTCCCCACTGTTGTGTAATGAAAAAATGCAGTTCTCTGCTAAAGAACAAGGCCTCTTAGCTCCAATACTGGGGTGCGTGCGCACACACACACACAAAACTGGGTTGTGATCATGTGCTGTGAACATGCTCTTCAGCAGTCTCAAAAACATGAAAGAAAACTAGGACACATTAAAAAAAAAAACCTTCTATTAAACCATTAGTCTGGCTTTGAGTCATCAAGCACTTGATACAAAAAACAGATGAAAAAACATAAAGAAGCTGCGCTGTCTAATGCTCCTGTTGAAAGGAGAGAGTGGGTGTGCGGGCTGATATGGGTAGTGATCAGATCTTTTCTCGTTATGTCTCCTGTCCAGCTGATTGTGCACGTACTTGAAGCAGAAATGACTTTCATCTGCCTCTCGCTGGTTTCTGATTATTTTTCCTGCACTGCAGGCTCATCTACTGGCTCTGCCTCTCCTTGGGCAGCAGCGTCAGAGCCCTCGGCTTCGGCTTCTCCTTCTTCCCCATACTGGTCATGCTGGGCACTAACCTCTACTTCATCTGCTCGTCGATGGGACAAGACGGCGTCTTTGATGCCGTGCCGCCCACAACGGCTCCTGCCCCCAGGCTGCGCTGGTGGGGTTAAGAGGGTGTGGAGGAGAGAGACAAACAAATCTGGAATACGACACCTGTAATACGGAATGACACAACTTTGCTCACAGACTGCTTGTTGGACCTTTTTAGAGTTGTAATCCTCAAGATGTCAGTCCTGCTAGGCTTGAGAGGAAGTTTGGTTTAAAAGTAGAGCCAGCACTGCTTAAGCAGCTGAGAGGAAGAGCAACAAGAGCATGCTCATTGGCTATCAGTGTGGCATATTGCTTCCTGTGGCTGCTTCACCAGTTCAGTGCTTTTAATGTGAAGCAGCTGCAGCAAGAGGCTGTTTCTTTTTAATATAAATAAATATACATATATGGAGTAATTCAGGTCTGATACAGGATATGATATGATGCTGTTAATCAGTGACATCAAAAAGTTTAATCAGTGCTTTCCTGGGAATCGCAACTCCCAACACCACCGTTAGGAAATGTGACATGGAGATAAATGTGTAATAAAATGGTCTGAGTTTACGGAAATCGTAGGGATCGTGACCTTTAGTGTTAAATGTTTTTGCCGGCCTTTGTTTACAAAGAATTCAACTGTATGAGCTCCACCATGTTGCGGGTGAATTTGAGGCCTTAATCCTGCAGGCTGTACGAACAAATGCAGAAGTTAGAAAGTGAGTTTAAATTGTTAAAAACAGGAGTGTTGAAATGATCTTAATTTGTGCACCACAACCTGCCCAATCCAATCTGAAGTGGTTCAGACCTCAAAACCCGCTGCATTATAATCTGGAGAGAAACATTTGATGACCCAGCCAATCATAAAACGGGCGACTCGGTACAGCTTTTATGTCTCAGTTTGGCCGCAGACGATGATTCAGAGTGTGTGGCTTAGAGGAGATGAACATTTTGGACACCCTCATGGTTCTTAATGATGTACAGCATGAAGTTTTCTGGTGCAAAATTAGTACTAGAGGAAGAGTGAGTAGTTTAAAAAAACAACAAAAAAAAGCTGCTGCCTTCTGCAATTTAGTATTGTTTCACTGCTGATTTACTACTTTTTTGTTCATTGTTTTTGTCTGATAGTTGTATTTAATTTTTAGTCATAAAATACATCTAGAACAAGAAATTTGAATACTGGATATAAGAGAATACGGGACATTAGAGAAAACACAAGAGGGATAAGAGTTTGAGTCTAGGATGAAATAATTATCTTCAGTTATTTTTCTTCCCGTCAACTTTATTTTGTCACTGCTGCCAGCTGTGTCTTTTTAAGCTTTATATTTATAACTGTGCCTGTTAAATGTATTTTTGTTGTATTGATCAAAGGCTCTTCGTTGTTTATAGCAGCACAAAGTGCAGTGCTATTTTTGGATCGTCTCTTTTTGTCTGTCACAGGATATTCCCCCCTCAGTCTCTGAATGTTGAGTATTTAAAGAAGATATCAATATTTGAGCCCCCAAATTAGTTCAATAAATCTTCATTATGAAACACGATAGCAGTTGATTGAGATCAACATGACTGGGGGAGGGTGGGGTCTGTTCTGTTTCATTGATTCTGTCCAGAAAAAAGGGCGCAGATGGTCTAAATTTCAGCGACTGCAAACCTGAAAAATGCACCAGTCTTGAAAAGCAACCTTCAGATCCATGATTACAATCGACAAAGTCCGAGGAACGCCGCAGACACGTTGCATAAAAACCAGCAGACGGAAGCGAATGAACTGTCCGGGCTAAAGTCAATCACTGCTTCTCAAACTGTTTCTGCTTTCAGAAGGATCCCCAACCCGCCCATCTTATATCACTCATTAACACTATCATTAGAAGCAACATATTAAAAGTAATGTGTTTCAATCAGTAGATTAAACTCACTCTCAAAGTCCAAAAAAATGCAGAAGTGCAGCATCAGCACAAAGCTGCTTTAAATCTCTGCAACTTTCTCTTCATAGTGGTTATAATTTGGGGACTAAAAATCATACATCAGAGTAGCTTCTACTTTTAGTTTTCAGTTATTCAGTCTTTTGTCTGTGAAAAGTTAAGACTTCAGAGTTTCTCTTTAGACACCATGTGGTGTGTTTGTTTTAGTTTCCCCCACCTTTGTCATGTCGTGTACACGTGCATATGCACACACCCATCATTTTATCAGAAACCTTTGCGGCTTGTTGTGACCTGTGCAAAAATTCCAATAAGCTCACGATCTGAATGGAACAGACTGCTGTGGAAAACATGTTTGCATTTTCGTTGACACT
Source organism: Bujurquina vittata (assembly GCA_015106715.1). Lineage (NCBI taxonomy): Eukaryota > Metazoa > Chordata > Actinopteri > Cichliformes > Cichlidae > Bujurquina > Bujurquina vittata. Next base: position 4,996 of record VUQK01006576.1, on the reverse strand, counting down.
TTGTGAACTTTTACTCAGAGTCAGCTCCAAACTTACAGACACTCGCAGGTGTGGCTGCATTTTGTTTAAACTGAAGAGCAAGAAGCCACGTAAATTATAGACTGGATCTAAAGTCCGACCACAGTCTGTAATGTGGGCAGCAGTTTGTGTGTCACAGGCTACTGGAGACTATCCCACCTGACACAGGGCAAGAGGCAGGGTACACCCTGGAGAGGTCGCCAGCCTAACCAGTCACGCCTACGGGCACTTTAGAATCACCAAATAACCTAACCCCAGTAACTGCAGGTCTTTGGACTGTGAGAGGAAACCCACACAGGCATGGGGAGACCATGCAGACTCCAAGGTGGAATCAAACACAGACCTTATAGCTGTGAGGTAACAGTGCTAACCACAACACCACTCTAAAAAGAAAAACCAAAAAAATTCACATGTACCTTAAAAGTAAATCTGCTCCAACAGATCCCAAAGGTCCAGTTTTGGATCTAGTACAGTGAACTCATTGTTAAGAAACCAGTTTGGCATGAAATGAGCTTTGTGACATGGTGCGTTATCCTGATGGAAGCAGATACACTGCGCTCATAAAGGGATGGACATGGTCAGCAGCAATACTCCAGTAGACTGTGGGGTATAAGCTTAATTGGTGCTCAGGGGCCCAAAGGCTGCCAAGAAAATGTCCCCTACACCACCACACCACCAAGGTGAACAGTTGATACGAGGCAGGATGGATCCACGATTTCCTGCTCTTTATTTTGGCCCTGCCATCTGAATGCTGCAGCACACTCACCGCATCCATCTTTTGTTGTGCAATTTTGGAGAGCCTGTGTGAATTGTAGCCTCAGTTTCCTGTTAGCTGTCAGGAGTCACAGGTGGTGTCGTAGTCAATCTGCTTCAAGGCTCAACGCATCATTCAGAGATGCTCTTCTGCACACCTTGTTTGAACTTCTGCCTGCATGCCTAAATGCACAGAGCTGCTGCCATGTGATTGGCCCATTAGACATTTTGGTTAGCGAGCACTTAAAGAGGTATACCTAATGAAGTGGCCAGTGAGTGTACACTTACATTTATGTGTTATCTGCAGATTTATAAATATTATATTAAAAATATTTTTAAATTATTATTGCATGTGTGAATTGACGCTTCATCACACATGGATAACTGACAATGAGCGGGGTGAGGGGGGTAACACACTAATGCACTTATGATGTTTGGGTGTTTCACTCCTCCCCCTGTGCTGCCACATATTCCTGATGAATCATTTTAGAAGCACTAAAATGGGACCAGAAAATAAAATCACAGATCCAAATTAATTTCACTCAGTTTGTCTATTTAATATATAAAATACGGTAAAACATACGCAAAAAGGATAAGGTTTCAAGGGACTGGGATACTTTGGTACAACAAACACTTTTTTTGTAAAAGCGGTATAGAATTTCAATAACATATCAGTGCATACTTTGTATATGAAAATATACACAAACTGTATATCATTCTCAAAAACAAAACAAAACAAAAAAAACAAACAAAACAAATATTTTCTTTACAACAAAACCCAAAGCAGACCAGCTCAACACAATATATTAGCTATAAATTTCATCTTTAGTATTTCATATGCTACATTATTCTGAGTTGCTTTAAAACTCATCTGTGACGCATGTCCTTATCATTACTGCACGTAACATATGCTTCGCTGTTACCTGGATCCCATGCATTTACATGTTTCAAATTTCAGGATTTATTAATTTCAGTTGTGTCCCGTTTTTTTTTTTATAAATATATTCTATATCTTAATTAAAACTGCAGCATTTAACTGGTATTTCCTTCATTGCATCTGCTAATACCACAATAACTGATCGTGCAATTTTCAGCAAGTTGCCTCAAAAAAGGAAACCAGTACTATGTTTATGATAAGAGAAAATAAGAAGAAAAATAAAACAGTTGGCTATTCTACACAAAAATAGCAATAAAATAAAAGCTCCATAATATCATTATAATAATAATAATAATCATAATAATAATATAATAATAATAATAGACAATGGAACTGTCACCAGCACAAATTAATTCAAAAATAGTGAGATTCTAAAAAACATTGTACACAAGTTAACAGGGGTGCAGGTTTTCATTTCTCATATAGATTGTCTTGTGACTACACTGCTAGATTGGACAGAGAACCTTTTTTTTTTTTTTTTTTTTATTTTTTACTCAAAAAATGCAACCGGGGTGGTTTCACTTTTCTCT
>VUQK01006574.1:2700-12741 GCA_015106715.1 Bujurquina vittata | reverse complement strand
CACTTACACAGTATTAACTTGCACTCTTCTCCCTTCACATGCACACGAGCTTGAGTGACATCCCATTCTTAATCCACAGGGTTTAATATGATGTTGGCCCACCCTTTGATTCTATAACAGTTTCAGCTCTGCTGGGAAGGCGTTCCACAAGGTTTAGGAGTGTGTTTATGGGAATTTTTGACCATTCTTCCAGAAGCACATTTGTGAGGTCAGTGGAGAAGGCCTGACTCGCAGTCTGCGCTCTTATTCATTCCTAAAGGTTGAGTATGAGGTCAGGACTCTGTGCAAGCCAGTCAAGTTCTTCCACACCAAACTGGCTCATCCATCTTTTTATAGCCCTTGCTATAGCAGTCATATTGGAACAGGAAGGGACCATCCTCAAACTGTTCCCACAAAGTGGCGAGCATGAAATTGTCTGAAATGGTTTGGTATTCCGAAGCATTAAGAGTTCCTTTTACTGGAACTAAGGGGCTGAGCCCAACTCCTGAAAAATAACTCCATACCATAATCCCCCCCCTCCACCAAACTGTACACCTGGCACAGTGCAGTCAGACAAGTACCATTCTCCTGGCAAACCCAGATTCGTCCATCAGATTGTTAGATGGAGAAGCTTGATTTGTCACTCCAGAGAACATGTCTCCACTGCTCTGCACCGAGCAGCCTGCTTTGCACCACTGCATTCAACGCTTTGCATTTCGCTTGGTGATGTGAGGCTTTGATGCAGCTGCTCGGTCTGCGGCAATTCACTCTGCAGAAAGTTGGTGATCTATGCACTATGCACCTCAGCATCCACTGACCCCTCTCTGTGAGTTTATGTGGCCTACCAATTTGTGGCTGAGTTGCTGTTGTTCGCACTAACAGTTGACTGTGTAATACTTAGTCGCGAGGAAATATCACGACTGAATTTGTTGCACAGGTGCCGTCCTACTATGGTACAACGCTGGAATTAACTGAGTGCCTGAGAGCGACCCATTTTTTTTCACAAATGTTTGTAGAAGCAGTCTGCATATCTAGGTGCTTGGTTTTGTACACCTGTGGCCATGGAAGTGATTGGAACACCTGAATTCAATGATTTAGATGAGTGAGTTAACACTTTTGGCAATATAGTTATATACAAAAAATGAAAATGATTAATTGTCTAATATTGTTTTACATTTGTTGTTTCTGCAAAGAAATGTAATATCACAGCAATAATTCTGTGTTCCTACACACTTATCAAGGTGTTGTTCTTTTAAATTGTTGTTTATAAATAGAAAAAAATATGAAATGTACGGTATGTGAAATGCTGAGATCTAATTTTATCCCAAATTACTCTGTTTTACCTCCTAGTGATACCAGCATCAGTGACAGTGCCTTGTAATTTTGCGTTATATAAATAAAATTGAATTGAATTATCTTTTGATTATTTATAGAGTATTATTCTAAATGTTTTCCATGTATTGCTAATATTTGCTGGGCCAATATCAAACACTTGTTTCTGTGAGGTTGTGAGAAATAGCCTTTCAAGCTTAGTTGATAATTTAATAAACAGAAGCACACAATCCAGGAAATTAAGATACGTGTGACCTTTTCTAGCGTACCAGGGTTGTCCTGGCTATAGGACAAACTCAGTGTTCGTGCATGTGTGTACTCTTATAGTCCTGCTTTTGCCTGTCTTAGCGCTCTGAAACACAGGAAGTGATCCCAGAGCTTTTTGAAAGGTCAGGACAGCTCTGCTTTTTGCAGCCATGACATTTGATTGGCAAATGTATGTGTAAACAAACAAACAAAACAAAGTTTTACCTGAATGACCGCAATGAAGCCACCTACTTGAAATAATGCTTTTTGAAAGTGCACTTGTGCCACCTTTTGTTTGCAGATTGGACAGTTTAGGACTACTGGTTCATATAACATGCATTACAGCTGGATGATGCAGAGGTGTTAAGTTGTCATAAGAATTTCTTGGTATTCAAGATTAAATGTTAATTTCCCCTCTTGCATAGTTACCATTTGTATCATACTGAGGACAGTGAGCCGCTTGGGTTGGGTCATCCATGCCATACATTCAGATTGCCAGGCCCTCCTCCCTCAGCCCTCAGCCCACCTCTTCTGCCTGCAGTCTTGTGTGCAGCGTGCTCTGGTGGCTAAAGGCACTCGTTAAAGTCCATAACTTATCCCACGTTTGAAACTAATGGGAAGAATAGTGGCTGCAGTGAAAAATAAATTACATTTTTCCCCCCTCTCTCTTACTGCCCTTCTAACCTGTAGCGTAATATAGCAGCAGTGAGACTATGCATTACAGATCTTAACCATTAGAATTTATCTGTGCTGCATGACGCTGACTGATGCATTTGGAAATAATGTACTGGAGTGGAGCATTACAGGAACCCTTGTAACTAATGGACAGCTCTCGCCTATGCCTGGCGATGTATATCATTCAGCTGGACGAGCTCATCAACTCTAGCAGTTCTTTGCAGGGTTTCCTGGCCAGGCAAGTGACTCTGGGTTTGCATTAAAGACTCTGACAATAAAAGCTCCTCCTTTCCTGCTCTGGTCATCTTTCTGTCTCTCTCTTGCTCTCTCTGTGTGTGTGTCTCTCTCTCTCTCTCTCTGTCTCTCTCCCTACCTTGCTAACTCCCTTTCAACTGATTTAACTTAGGTTGATTGCTCTCAGGTGAATTTTTTATTACTAATATTAATGTTTCAGACTTTTTAAAATTTGACTTTTAATGAAATTGCCCTTAAAAGGCTACTGGTTCCAAATTAATAATAATTAATGATCAAAATCTGCTAGTGTGGTCATAGCTATAACCTTTAGTGAAGTTAGGTAACTGCATCGTAAAATAAATTATTCTAGAGTGTTATTGAGTGTTATTATAGAGTGTTTCTTTTGTAAAATACCAACAAAGTCCACATTAAGCTTACGGTGGGATGGTGCTGGTCACAGCACTGAGACTCCGTTTGGGTCATGTTTGGAACTGTTGTTCTCAATTTTTCTTCTATGTAATTCATTTTTAATTTGCAGTAAGTTTCACAGATATGTCTAATAAAGTGACTGGTAGATGTCACACAGGTATCTCAACTTGAAGCTGACATCTGTAAAAATACCATCTTATAAATTAAAATCACTGAATTTAATATTGCAGCCTTTGAAACATCTTCAAATTTTTCTTGAATCTGCAGTGAATAGGTACTTTCCCAAAGTCAAAATTTTCAGGTGATTGAAATCTGTCAAAATATAGTCAAAATACTTAAAAACTACTTTTGTTTAGAATCTAGTTTGCAAGATTTGTGGCATTATATATATATCCACTGCATAAAGTTATTGATATGATAGAATTGTATTATAACTGCACAGAATACAAATTTTATAAGAAAATCGAAAGTGTGCAGATTTTAATGATATGAAAGAAAAATCTTCAGTTGATTTATTATTAATTTGTGTTCAGCACTGATGGTTCAGTTAGAAATAATCCTCATTTGTGATTGGTGAGGCTTGGAGAAGAATCACAAAAAAAATAAAAATGATGAAATCTAGCTCTGAGGGCCAAAGTTCAAAAATTCATGAATGGAAAAGTATTTGGAGTTGAGTGTTAAGATTTTTGCAAGGTCCCGTGAACTTAATAGAAGTTTTTGCAAGTTTGTGTGTGTGTTTTTCTTTTTAAGGGAATCTATGACATGAACTTGCGCTTTGGCATGGAATGACCCCAATATTGCACTGGGAATAATCCAGCTGATAGATTGCTTCTATGTTTTTGTTCTCAATATTTGTATTCAATATTTGTATCAGTGGAAGCTGTAAAAGTGCTCTTTCCTGACTTATTAGTCCATACATAACATTACTTATTACAGAGTGGACCACAATTCAATTACACTAGACTATAGGCACAGCACAAAGTCATTTTTTCTTTCTGCCTCTCTTTGGCTCTTTCCACATCCCTCACTGCTGCACATTTTTATTTAATGGTGTTTATGTTTTAATAGCTGCACCAGACAGTAGCTGCTTGTCTCCACAGTAATGTAAAGAACAAGGGATAGGCCAGATGAATTCCATCCACACAGAGGTCAGAGATACAGAAAATGAATAGCAATGTGGATCCCCCAGCAGGCGGTAGGAGAGTCAGACTAATAAGAGCATAACAGAAGAAGAGAAGGGGGCCCCTGGGAACCAGCATAAAGGTTTCAGTACATTTTTAAAAGAAAGTGGTCTGAAAATATAATGATGCCTGCTTTGAAATGCATCAGTAATCAGGGAAGGAATTTGTTCTAGGATATGAAATAGGATTGAAATTCCCCAGTTGTGTTGAAGAATGGGCTTTGTAGGTGGAGGGCTAGGTTAGTAGGGGCAAGAGGGGAGAGTATGGAATAAAAAATGTGAGTGAGCAAGATGAATCCTTTTTTTTGCCCTTCTCTTTTTTCTAGGTACAGAGTATAAAGGAGAAAACTCATTATTCTTGTTGTATTATCTCTTAGGCATTGTTGCTGATGGTTACAATTATTTGTCAGTTAGGGTTGCCAAACAATTCAATTTTCAGATAGTAGTCAATAGTAAAAATTACTGCCAGATTAGATACTCATTTGCATCAGTATTGATACCAACAGAGCTATCTTTGCATCCTCCAGTTGACACAGCTTCACACAGCATCGCTGTGAGCAGGCAGCCTGTCCCCTCACTAGCAGCTGAAGTAGTTGATGTTCACAACACTGAACAACTCTTCATGAGGAAATTTGAGGGTTTTTGTCACTAAAGCCTCTGTTTCAACAATCTTGAAGTATTAAACAGCTTTCATAAATGATAACCAAAGAAATATGGTGTCAATTCACCAGAAGCACAGCACTACCTCACTCAAGTATATACAGTACCAGTCAAAGGTTTGAACACACTCACCCAGTGATAATGGTACTGTATATAACAACAATGCTTAGTGGCTTGTGGGTCTAAGAGCAGACCATAGTGACCTCACTATGGTCACTATGAACAGGCTCTAGTAACCATCACAGTGGCAGATATCCAGGAAAGAGTCTCAAATATATTTGAGACAGCAGCAGACCCTGACATCATTCACACTCACTGGTTAAAGAAGTAGCAGCACTCCATGAGCGCCTCTCAGCACAAAGGAACCAGATGCTAATGCATAAGACACACTCGGAATGGCTGACCAGCTGGACAGTCCTGATCCCCAAGGATCCCCAGAAGGAACCAGGTCCATCCAACTACTGGCCAACAATCGGTCTCAGCACAACATGGAAGCTCCTATCAGATATCATAACTGCTAAGATGAAGAGGCACATGGCCCAATACATGAGCAGGGCCCAGAAAGGAATTGGCAATAATACCAGACGAGCAAAACACCAGTTACTGGTAGAGCAGTCACTCAAGACTGTAAAACCAGCCTGACCAACCTGTGCACCACCTGGATTCATTACAAGAAAGCTTGTGACACTTGTGTTAGAGTATGTGTGTGTGTGTGTGTGTGTGTGTGTGTGTGTGTGTGTGTGTGTGTGTGTGTGTGTGTGTGTGTGTGTGTGTATAGAGTATATCGTCCTTGAAAGAAAAAAAGAAAAAAGCATGGAACATTTTGGTTGGTATATATAAAACGCTAGTTCTTCCCATGTGTCCCCACATATGCAAAGAGAATACTCAGTTAATCAAATCACATGATGACACGCTGTTTAAAATGCATGTGCCGCTAATTAAAATACAAAGCAAAAAGTAAATCAAGCGCTTCCTCAATCAGCGCCTGACCGCGTGCCTGCATGTGCCAACCACAGCTGTTCCTGCACTGCACAGTTTGAAGTTTCTTAAATGTTTTCTGGTGTAACACTATGTTAAAAGACAGATATACAACAAAATTCAAGTTTCTGGCACATCAGCAAGTGAAGATAAAAATAAATAAAATAAATTGAACTCATTGTCATTGTGCACACAAGGCACACAACGAAATGAGGGTTTCAGATCACTCATCCAGAGACGAGCATCTGCGATCATGCAGCCAGAGACCGGCGCTACCGTTAGGCAATGTGGTTTAAGTGTCTTGCCCAAGGACACAACGCAACGCAGGGACAGGGCTCGAACCTGCAACCTTCCGGCTGAAAGGCAAGCGCCTACCCACTGCGCCACTGCCACTAAGAGCTCATCCATCGAAGCGGATCATCATCCTGTGTTTAGAAATACTTTGGATTTAGTGGAAGTAATGTTAACCAAGAAAAAATAAGCAATAAGTGCTGTGTGTCTGTACCACAACACAAAGATCTTATTCAACCAGCTGAAAAGACACCACAAACACACGAAGGCCAAGAAAATCAATCCAGTACTAACTTGAATAATCCAATGTCAATTCAGACGCCCTACAAGGCTGTACAGCACACCAGTGTATCCATCAGCCAATTATATTCAATTTGGCCAAAGATGTGTATCCACTAAACATGGTGAATAACCAATTTTATGCCAACTTAATGGACAAAACATATTTTATCTCCTCACGATTATTTTTTCCAAAGAACCAGTATCTGCGCTGTGTGCAAAACATTGCAGAGAGCAAAAAAAAGAGGAATCTCACAGCTGTCAAGTACTTGATATTAAGTTCTTTTTCATATCCATCATGTAGGTACAATCGATGGGATGAAAGATTATTTGTCTGCAAACAGTAATTTATAAAGAATAATTATAAGTTTCTACACATGTGAAAGTAGTTTTCTGTTTACATGACTGCAATAAAAACTATTCTGTCACTAAGGGGTCATTCACAATTATCAAATTTTCCAAAGTGTACAAAGTGTACTCTTTTTTTTTCAGACCCCCTCCCCAAAAGTGTACTAAGAAAAAGATCTTTTTTCATGACATTTAATTTCACCTGGTTCTTTGGTATTTTAATGTAATAGAAAGTATAAAAAATACATCCTGATGTTGAGAAATTCTGTAAATCTTGGTATAAAATATAGTCTTTCCTATTTGTTAAAACATTGTATTGTTGCACTACTAAAAATCCATCCATCCATTCTCTTCAGTGTTGTGGGAGGGCTGGAGCTTATCCCAGCTGTCATAGGGTGAGATGCAGGGTACATCCTGTAATAAACAGATATACCTTTATATTAGAATTTATAGGGTGCAATAAACTGATTTAAATGTGAATATGTACTGCACATGATGTACACAAAATGTACATGCTGCCACACTGTATACAGTGGCAGTGGCGCAATTTGTCATCTGACTAGCCGATCCTGTGCCAAAAAGTGATTTTTAGTATTTGCCCCAATAATTATTGCTGGTATTTATATTGTTTTAAATGACTTGTTGCCCTGTAATGTCTCAAACATTATCTCTTATGAATGATATAAATTAATTTTGAGTAATAGAAAATATTCCTGTTATGTGGCAACACCAGCGACCAGTGTTGCCAACTTAGTGACTTTGTCAGCAACTTTTTTTCCCAAAAAGTGACCAGCAACAAATTTAGCGACTTTTTCTGGTAACATTAGCAACTTTTGGAGAGAGTTTTGAAGATATTCCAGTGTTGTGCCAAAAAGTGATTTCCAGTATTTGACAAAAAAATTATTGATTGTATTTAAATTACTGTAGATTATTTTTTGGCCTAAAATCTGTGAAACCTGTGTTAAACATATCTCTCATGAATGATATTACATCATTTTGAGCAAGAAGCAACAATCCTATCAGAAGGAAGAATCTGCAATCACTTACACAGTAAAGTAAAGTAACTTACATCCCCGAGGGAAATTCCTGTTGTTACAACAGCATATGCTTATAGAAAGAAAAAAGAATAAACACTAATAATTTAAATAAATTAAAACTAAAACACCCAGAAATATAAGCCAAAAGATCAATTTGAAATATATACATTGTACACATATATACATATGATAATAATATAATAATCTGAATGGCAGTAGCTAATAATAATATAAATCTGGAACATACTGTTTATGTACACCTAGTATATGTATATGTACTGTATATGTACGCCTAGTAATATTTCATTGGTGAATCATGAGTCACCTATTTAGGGAGGAGTTATAGAGTTTGATGGCAACAGGTAGGCCATATATACGTGTATACATATACATATATATATACAGAACATATACATATATACATACATATATTCTTTATTAATGAGGGTTAAAAACTATCATTGACATTGGAAAAAAAACCTTTTCCTGAGCGATCTGCCAAGATGGCTGCAGAAATTGCAACAAATATTACATTGCAGTTTTATAAAGAGTAGCCAAAATGACTGGATTGATTATAATGTAGATACAGTAATGCAGAGTCATGAATATATTTACAAAACAAGTTATTTCGTAATTTTATATATGAGCCCTTCATAAATCCTGTTCACCACAGTCTATTTACCTATATAAGCAAAGATAATAAATTAAATAAAATCGGAAATCACTTTTTGCCACAACACTGGAAACCTGGAAACTCCATTTATTTTTTATGTACATACAGCGCTTGTAATGCATCCTTTTGTACGCTATGGCATTGCCCGGACCTCGCTTCGGCACCAAGAGGGTGAATAATTTTGACAAATGATCGTGATCTCAATATTGAACAAAATAATCATGATTATCTTTTTGGCCATTGTCATGAAACCCAATGACACCTATCAACCAACAATTTTTAGACCACCTGACTAATGTTATATAGGTTCCACTCATACCACCAATAAATATACCACAAATAAAGCTTTGACCTCTCATGCGGTTGACGCAGGAGTTTCAGGGCATTGTGTGGTCTCTGGCACTGGGACATAGCAACAGAGTCCATGTACTTAACATTTATAAAAGTTTTTGGCAGGTGATGTATTGGTTTTGTTTGCCTAGTGTTGTAGTATCTGAATCTTAGCATCTTTCATGTTTTTGGTGTTTCTAAGTTGCAATAGTCAAGGTAACAATGTTAGAAGCAGGCTGCAGAGATGGGGCTAAGATTTAGGCCGCTTACTCAATCACTACTGGGACAGCGTGGATTTCATCAGTCTCTGGACAGAATGAATAGTCACGCGGCCATCACACCCCGTAGCATGTGAAAAGGATATGTTGGGTACTCAAACTGGAGGCCAACAGACAGAAAGCTATTATCTAACAGCCTGCCATTAAAAGGTTGATTGTGCCAGTGCCAGAATAGAAATGCTCCATAGCCAGCCCAATTTCACATAATTGACATTGTCTGATTATTTTCTGAAGTGCACATTTTCACTGTACGTTCATCGTGGTTACACTTCGTGTTATATTTTATCATTTCCTTTATTTCATTTTACTGTGTAGCTATCATTTCTAAACTACCAAACTACATTATCCTATCTGCCCTGGTATTCCTTCAACTGGGCTAATCAACCCCCAAAAAGTGCTTTTTCCTTTTGGGAATGGTTACCAATAATACATTTCAATTTCAGAGCAGTGAATTATCCCAATTGGAAAATGAGAATTTCTGTTGCCCCTTATTTATTTTTACCACACGTGTTACAGTCCTAGTTCTCCACAGTGGCTCTGCTTTGAGGTGAATTATCACTGAGCCTCATCTTTGCCCCAGTGACCCTGTCAGCACTTTTTGATGTTTCCACTGTGCACTTGCAGATTGAATTTCTAATACGTCATTATCATTTTTGAGTTCTTGCTGAATGAGAGTAGTGACCCCTGGCAATTAGCCCAAAGAGTCTCTGATTTGAGGAAAAAGTGTTCAAGTTGAAGTTTTGGTAAGGTAGGAAGCAGATATGGATTATTGGCACATAGCCACAAATTATTTTGATATACAGTATATTTTTACCAAGCTAGCCTAACTGTAGTTTATATAATACCGACCAGTTCAGTGCTATGCCATTTTAAGCCTTTCTGACTGCTTTTGGCACATTGTTGTATCTTTGCTCACAAATCAGACTGGATTTTTTTTTTAAAGATGAAATATTTCTCAGTTGATAATTCCATTTTTTTTCAAATATGTTGTTAATATGTTAATGCATAGTAACTTCTTGGTCAAATTCCAATAATAGTTTTATTATTTCTTGTAAGTTTTTTTTTGGGGAGGGGGGGGGTGGGGGGGTTTTT
>VUQK01006570.1:9654-25333 GCA_015106715.1 Bujurquina vittata | reverse complement strand
TTGTCAGACCATCTGTTCGTGTACTCAAGCTGAAACGTACTTGGGTTCTGCAGCAGGACAATGATCCTAAACATACCAGCAAGTCCACCACTGAATGGCTGAAGAAAAACAAAATGAAGACTTTGGAGTGGCCTAGCCAAAGTCCTGACCTGAATCCTATTGAGATGTTGTGGTATGACCTTAAAAATGCCGTTCATGCTCCAAAACCCTCTAATGTAACTGAATTAGGACAATTCTGCAAAGATGAGTGGGCCAAAATTCCTCCAGAACGCTCTAAAAGCCTCATTGCAAGTTATCGCAAACGCTTGGTTGCAGTTGTTGCTGCTAAGGGTGGCCCAACCCGTTATTAGGTTTAGGGGGCAATCACTTTTACACACAGGGCCATGGTGGTTTGGATTTTTTTTAACCTTTACTACTATCAACTATCAACACCTCCATTTACAACTTGCATTTTGTGTTTACTTGTGTTGTCCTTGACTATTGTTTAAATTGGCTTGATGTTCCGAAACACTTATGTGTGACAAACATGCAAAAAAACAGGAAATGAGGAAGGGGGCAAACACTTTTTCACACCACTGTAACCCCACAAGAGCACTGAGATCATCTAACCAGATGCTCTTAGTGCAGCCAAGGTCTTTCTGCAAAAGCAGAGGGGATTGGGCTTTTGCAGTGGCAGCCCCTAGACTGTGGAATAATCTGCCACTTTTTATTCGTACTGCTGAGTTCCATACAGTCTTTTAAATCATCTCTAAAAAACTTACCTTTTTACCTTGGCTTTTAATTAGAGTTCAGTGTGAGTCTTATCAGGTTTTATGTTGTGGACTCTCTTGCTTTAGTGTGTTGGTTTTAGTTTGTTTTATTGCCTCATGTCTGTATTTTTATTGTTTTTATGCTCTTTGCTTTATTGAATTTATATAATTGTCTTGTTTAGTATAATAGTTGATCTTGTAAAGCACTTTGGTCAACAATGTTGTTTATGTGTTCTACAAATAAAATTGACATTGACTGAAGTCAATTCCAAATAATGATTTTCCTTCCCCTGACATGAATATGTAGCTTTACAAATAGAGTGTCTCAGCTTCCATCATCTTATCATCCTTTGCAGGGCATGCCCCAATACCTGACTCTATTATCAAGCCAGCCTGTAGTGAGTTAACTGCTTAGTGTTTGATTGATATTGACATCCATTGAACCTGTGACCTTCCTGTCTCATCTTTGTTACAGGATGACCTCTTGAACCATTATGCTTACCTGTCACTTGTGAAAGCCTCAGCAGTTAATCATACAATCCATATCAGGGTCCTTTGTCTGTTTTTTTCTCCTGTCTTTACAACTGATTTGTCTTTTTTTATGTACAGTGCTGTGAAAAGGTATTTGCTTCCTTCCATTATTAAACGTTTCAAATCATCAAACACATTTACTGTCAGACAAACAGAACCTGAGGATGTACAAAATGTAGTTTTTAAATGATGGTTTCATTTTTTAGGGTAAAAAAAAAACTATCCAAACCTATGCATTTTTGTATTTACTCAGTAAAACACTTGATTAAGTTTAGAAAAAGAACATAGTGCACATTAATCCACATCATTAATCTTGCATATTGAAAAAAGACATGGATTAATGCTCCCATAATGAGTAAAGAGTTGGGAGTGAGACCAGGGTATTAGGTCACATACTGCAGAAACAACAAGGCATAACCACAGCTAATCCATCAAAATCAATATCATGCTTTGAAAGTTTACAGGGATAATAACTTAAGATGTGAATACGTTCTCTTATTTTCATATGTTTATATTTATATAAATTTTGTCCAAAAGGAACATAGAAAAATCAACAGAGAAAGACGGTAAGTTGAACTAGTTTTCTTCCTGGTTGCTTGAGCCATTAGTTGCAGTAATGGTGGATCAAAGATGGTGCTGAAATCAGCTGGAGGAAAAGGCTGAGCAGAGGATTTACCTGCCTGGCCTAGACAGCTGATCTGTGGGGATGAAGAAGACTGCTGTTAGCCAAATCCTTCATCTCCCTTAATGCCATAACTACGACACCTTGGCAAAGCAAGTAAAGGGCATACTTGTCAGAGACGTACAAACAGTGCAAGTTTTGTCCATTTCTCTCTGGGCAAATGTTCAATTTTTGAAGAAAAAAAAGAAGATTTTACAGGGAATTTGCTACACCTCTTGTGAATCTCTGGAACATTAATAATGCAGTGCTGTGAAAAAATATTCACCCCCTTCCTGATTTTGTTCTTCCTTTTTTTGCACATTTACCACACATCTTTCAGATCATCAAATACATTTTAATATTAGAGAAATATAACCTGACTAAATACAAAATGCAGTGATTATTACTGCAAAAAAAGTTAACCAAAACTACCCGGCCCTGTGTAAAAAACGTGATGCTCCCGAAACCTAAAAACTGGTTGTGCATCAAGCATTTGTTATAACTGAGTTTTTCACATCACTGTGGAGGCATGAACAGCCTGTTTAAAGGCCATAGGAACACAATCTGATTTAAGTCCAGACCTAGATAGATAGATAGATAGATAGATAGATAGATAGATAGATAGATAGATAGATAGATAGATAGATAGATAGATAGATAGATAGATTCAGGTTACCACAACACAACAAGGTGCTAAACCCATTCAAAGTGACATTTAGAGAATATTGGAGAATACTGAGAGCAGCCTGCGGCTGCGCGGTGGTTGCTGATGCTATCATGCCATCATTGTTCTTGTGCTTAATCGCTGTGGCTAATGACAGGAAATGAAATCACCCACTGAAGACCAACGTGCTTCCCACAGAATAATTACTGCTGTTGACCTTGTGTCTTTCTCTGGTATGTAAGTGCACTATGAGAACTCTCACCACACATTTAGTCAATACATACTGTAGCATGAGCTACTTCGGGCTGCTCTATTAAGCTTTTACTCATTACATACAAATAAAAAAGATGCAAACTGAGCCACTGACTGCATGTTGTGTTTGTTACCTGTTAAAACATGAAAAGATTTTGCTGCATTGGCATTAGTTATCAGTTGTGTTTAGAATAGCTTATGAGAGCAAAAACAAGCAATTTTAAAGACAATGT
Source organism: Bujurquina vittata (assembly GCA_015106715.1). NCBI lineage: Eukaryota > Metazoa > Chordata > Actinopteri > Cichliformes > Cichlidae > Bujurquina > Bujurquina vittata. The sequence goes on along the minus strand of VUQK01006570.1, from coordinate 22,243 downwards.
GATAGTCTGCTACGGCACAAAGCCTAATGGAATATGTCGGTGTATAAATATTTCAGAATTTCCTCACACATTTATTCAGGTATTGATTGAACGTTCATAGTACTTGTCATACTTTTTGTTATTAAAGCAGTCTGCGGACTTGTTTTTCACTGCAATTTCACTTTGTTTTGTTTTCTATGTAAATGCTCATCTTTTAGAGCCCTGTTTCACAGACATGCACAGAACCTGGACACTATTTTGTTAGCTGTAAATGGAGATGACAGAGTGCCTCTCACTCTAGCTTTATATGCAACATACTCATGAGACTGGTATCAGTCATCTCATCTAATGCAAGAGAGCAAAGAAACATATTTTCCAAAACTGTCAAATCTATTTCTTAAAGGTAAAGCAATGACAGAACAGCGTGGAGTAATCCCATTTAAACCCTGTTTATGTGCAGCAAGTCAAATCCTGACAGCGCCCTTTTACATTGTGGAAGCTTTGGCTGCAACTCCAACCTCAGATTCTTTGGATGAGTGGGGGGGTGCTCTGTGTGTGTGTGTGTGTGTGTGTGTGTGCGTGTGTGTGTGCGTGTGTGTGTGTGTGTGTGTCTTGACCTTGGGAGCCCTGCAGGGTGCCATTGATTTGTTTACCTGTGCGCTGCTGACAGTTTCTCATTAGGTTTCTTTTGCTCAACACTTCCAGGAGAGGAGACCAGAGTCTGCACTTCACAGCCGACGATGCATGATCAATGTAGCTGATAGATTGGCACTGGCAATATAATTCTGTTGAATGGCTCTTTAATGGACGCAAGCGCTCCATTTAGTAGCCACAATAAGGTGCCTTTTGTGTCTGAAGCAGCATTGTGGGTCTGTATGAGGATGCAACAATATGTTGAAAGAAGAGCTTTGTTAAAATGACTAAGGAAGACAAGAGTGACTGCAGGAGGAATTGTGCTTTATTCCTCTGTTATTAGAGGATATTTGCAAAGTGTATAAGAGAAAATGCAATTTAGCATCATGAAAGCTTTTTGGTACTGCAGATAGCGTTCATGCAGTTTGTAGACCATTTTAAAAGGAGGAAATAGAGGCTAAATAAAGAAGAAGGGGCAGCATAATGACATAAAAACCATTTCCTCTATTTGTGCACCTCTTATAATTCCTCCCTCATTTTCTAGTTACGCATTAGAATGATTTTCTCCAAATACGTGCTATTTTGGATTTAAACTCAAGGCCGGTGGATCTCTGTAATGGTGCTTTTACCAAAGCATAATATGCACTGAGGGGGGTGCTGTAAATTAAGCAAACGGCCCAATTTACAGCAAAGCTTTATGACAATTAGTCCGCCTTAGAGCACAGACACAAATTCCTTGCTCTTATGGGGCTTTCTTTCTATCACACCTCTCTTCTAATAGGGCTGAGGATGTTTACCACACATGCCTGCTAAAATGGTCACAAGGAGGCAGTGTTGTCGCTCCCCTGGAAAACTACTGTTGCAGCCAAAATGTGGTGATGGAAGGAATCCACCCTTTTGAGGTGTTAAAAGTGCCTGTCCATTTCCAAATGGAAGTGGAAAGTGAAGCCCCCACACCCCAACCCACCCACCCCCAGGCTCTGAAACCCCACCTCATGTTCTTGCTGTGACACAAAGTGACACTGCAATCAGCTTGCGGACACATCAAGGTCTAATTACTTCCTCAGGTGACAAGCCCAACCCGCCGCCCACCCTCCCCATGCCATCTCCCTCTCCCTGAAATGAAATTTTATGAAGACTGAAAGCTGACAAGACAAGTGCTTCCATTTAAATCAATAAACATTTGCATCAAATAGCTGGCTCCAGCTCTGATTAGCTTCTTGTTAAGAGAGGGAGAAATGCTGACCCTGAAAGCAAAAGACTGCAGATGTAATAGTATGGGTGCATGTACCATTTATGACGCCCCGGGGCGCTGCACAGGCTGTCTAGGTGTAGAAGTCGACATCATATTTAGTGGGCTGGGACGGGTTGGCGGGCGAGCCATTCTCTAATGATCAAAATAACACTTTGTCAATGTAATAGCCCACTGTTCTTCATTCTTTACACCCATCTGACAGAACATTCCTCACAGCTTGGTTTACACCCGTGCTGCTGCCCTTGTGGTTGCCTGTGACTTCTTTTAAAAAAAAAAAAGTCCCCCTCATAAACCATGATTATTTTCATTGCAGCTGATGTGTTGCGATCACTTAGCGAACTCCCTTTAAAAGCCAGCAGCTCGAGGAAGACATATAGGCCCGACAACTTTGATTCAAACATCAATGACAATGCAAGGCTTTGTTTATGAAGATGGGAAGCAACAGATGGCAACCGTATCTATAAATAAGTCGCTCCTCTGAATAGGAGATTAGTGCATTTGAGCCGGTTTTTAATGGTCTCTGGGAGAGATTAAAAAGTAAGCTGATTCATAATGCATTTCTCTTTGCTGTGAATCACACATAAACGAGAGTCTGGGAAGAATCAGAGCAGGGAGGGAAAAAACCCTCACATGTTTAAGGTGGGACATTGCATGACACATGTCTTCTTTGCACAACTGCAGCTCCTTGATATGTTATCAGCTTCCTTCCTGCGCATTAACTTTTAACCTCACCGTGCAGCATGTGCATATTCAACCCATTAATTTTCAGTGCACGCTATTTTCAAATAGAAAAAGAATAATCATTAATGCCCTGAGCAGTTATTCCAGAGCACAAATATCAAGCAATAAAAGCAAAATAACCAATAGCACATTCCAAAGTTCACGGAGAATATAAACGCTGATAAATATACATAGACCCATCTTGCTTTTAGCCTCTGGGTCACATTTTCTCCAAGTTATTGAAATAGAATGGAGAGGGGAAAAAAAATCTCAATTATATAACCAGTGCTGATCAGCCTACAGATAGCCACCCACCTGAGGCTACCGCAGCATCCTCCACAAATATTGACAGAATTCTTATCTTTTTCCTTTTTCTTTTCACCACATTTTTTTTGAACAAATGTGAAGTCCGTGTGCAAATCCTGTTACCTTCCCATCTGTCAAACACCACAAATTTCCTCACAAATATATTTTTGTATTCATCGTATGTTTCCAGGAACTGCTGGGATCCATCTGATAAAAGTGGACGTATCTTTAGATATCTGCCGCCTGGATGAGCTCTGTATCTGTGTTTTAATGGCGCTGGTGTCATTGTCTGTTGTATGTCACAGAAATGGAGACTCACCAAGTTTGGCTGCAGGCCTTTTTGCATGGCTGTGTTTTCTCAACAACAGCAGTGCCTACTTATTTAATGAATTCATAATCACGCCCAGGAGAAACACATGCCTGACCTATAAGAAGGTGAATGGATTTTTTGAGAACTATTGACATGTTGTCCTTACAAAGAGTCATGCTGCCCTAATCAATTGCTTAAATGAATAAAGAGCACATGTAAACACCTCAGATGTTCCTGTATATTTGGTGACCGGTCTCACGTGCGTAGCCTTGAGTGACACACACTACTCAAATATGGGACCACCTTTTGTAGCACTTAAACAGTCATACAGACCAAGAAAGGATCTTTGGCAATCTATTTTCATGCATACATCTGTTGGGTGGATCTGTCAGCACTTATCAGCAGTCATTTGTATGCCCACACCTTGTGCTTCTATTTCTAATGTGTGTGTGAGAAAGGCTTGAAAAAATATTTGTAGACTAGATTTTGCCTTAAAACACAGTGACTCACCGTGTCTCTTACTCATTAAAGAGTTTACAGATATTGTAGTTAATGGTATTTTTCAGCCCCCGTAGCAGCATTCCCATTGCTTTGCAGCCACTGTTGTTCATTGGCTTTTTAAATTCTGATTTGCAGGATTGAAAAAGCAAGTCAAAAATAAATGCATTGTAGAAAAGTGGTGTCAAAAGTACCCAACGTGATTTTTCAAGCTCATGAGTAGCCCTGTGCCCAAATTCAGAGTATGCTACATCAAAAGTGTCACTGCACAAGGGTTTAAACATTTTTTTGGAGTTAGATAACTGCTTTGCAGAGAAGGAAACATTTAGGAAAATTACTTGAATAAAACGCTTAATCCTACTTCACAGTGCAAAACGTTTGGCATAAAATTGTACTTTAAATACCTAACATAAACATTAATTAATGGTTTGCTAATGTGTATTACTTTAATGTTCTGACTCCCTTAACGCTGGGTAGCTTTTCTGTAATAGTACAACATAATGTATTAAAAAGTAGATTTCAAATTAGAGTTAACATTTAAAATCTCCAAAATAATAACTAAATCTTTAAAATGCAAGTGATACAGAGTACAAAGTATAATATTTGTATCAAAGATATAACAGAGTAGAAGTAGAAAGGAGCATAACATAAAAATACACTATATGGACAAAGGTACTGGCGCACTTATGTGTTACGCCTACAGGAGCTGCTCAGCAATAGAAACCCATGTCATGAAGCTCCCGGTGCACAATTTTTGTGCTGATGTTAATGTCAGAGGAGGCTTAGAACTCTTACTGAGTCAGCACAGTGCTGGTGGCTTTTGCCTTTAACCTTACATAGTTTTCCTCCTCGTGGCTGAGTTGTGGTGGTTCCTGAATACTTCCACTTTGCAATAATAACGCTGATCATAGAATATTAAGGTGGGAATAAATGTTACAAGCAGACTTGTTGAATCCTGCTAAGTGCTTCACTTGAATAGAGTGAGCTCTTTAGAAGGACACATTGTTTCACACATGTTTGTAAAGGCAGACTGCAAAGCTATGTGCTTGATTTTATACACCTGTTGCAATGGGACTAAAACACCCAAATTGAAAAATTATATTTTTGTCTATATTGTGTACTTCAAAAAAGTACAAACACACTCAAACTGTACTGGGGACTTTAAGGTACTACTCTGTGTAACTAATCTAACTAATAGATGATTCCTCTGCAGAAAGTTTTGTGTACTGTTTTATGATTTACTGTCACCTTATGCATAAACATCCACCAGAACACATGGAATGAAGTATGTGATGTCAGAGAGCTTCAGATGTAATGGACAGCTCCCACTCTGGAGGCATTAAGAAGGTGGTCTAGATTGAATGGGGCCCTTGGAGCCCCAAAACTCCCCAAAATGGACATTTAATCGGGTAAACATTTTACTTCTGGAAATATTTATCATCTTTCTGATATTTTTCAAGGAAAAACATTTATTTTTAAGTTTCTTTTTATTCGTTTCAGTTGCAGTAGAAAGCTTTTCGCTAGGTATCAGGGTCATCACAAAACCATAGTCCGCTTTTCAGTATCCACTATCGTTCGTCTCATAGCAAGCTCCTGAGAACAGCTGCCTTCAGCCACCACAACCAGCAGCCTCTTATGCAAACATGAAGCTTTCTGTAATGTATTTAAATCTAGTTATATTCTGTATATGAGTGCCATCGCTTATGTGTCATGCTGTAAATCCTTAACTGACCAGTCTGCATGAATTAGCAGAATGCGAGTGCTCTATGGGTTAAACTGGCTCAAGGAAAAGAAGAAAAAGTTGAACTGAAATTTCTTCACTTTGGACACATAGTGGATGCTATATTGGAAAAAAGGTAAACAAAACTTTGTTTGAAAGCAAGGGCAAATAATTATGTTAGCCATTTACCTGGATTCACACCTGATTCACACCATTTCCCCCTGCTGCACACCTGGCTGAATTTAAGGCAATTTTTGGGATTTGGGATTTATAAAGATTTGAGACAAATATCTTTGAGACATGGTGTGACTATCCTAAAGTGGCTCTAATGCTTAAAATGTCATGGGTTAGACACACAGATCCCTTCTTCATGCCAATGGCATCTTTCTATTCATAGAAAATTGTGCAGTGTATCTTTAAAAATAAAAGGGCTTATACTATAATAGAAGTAATGTGTATTATTCCAGTTGCATAGAAGAACTCTTAATCTAGGAGCGGCTTGCCTTCAGTCGGTGGTTTCTGAATTGGCGGCCTTCTACACGGTGATTTTATGATAATGATATGGTAATGGCGGGACTCAGCACCGTGGACAGCTCCGAAGCATCGCTCCGCCCCCTTCCACCCGCTACGTGAGCGCGCAGCGACCAATAGCTGCCTCCACCTCAGTTCAGCGCTGGATACCACAGAGGGAGCTTCAAAGAGCCCCTTCACCCACAGAGGAGAGGACCACTCTGTGATGCTCTGCCTGCCGTGCAACACTTCTCGGATGGGATAAAACCTATCGGTCAAATTTAAACGCTCATTGTGCGTGTGCGCGTGTGTGTGTGCGCGCGCGTGTTGTGTGCTGTGTGTTTGGGCGCATGCACGCACGTGCGAAAGCGAGAGAGACAGGGGGAGAGCAAGTGCGCCCGCGTGCGCGCGCGCGTGTTAGTGTGTATGTGTGTGTTCCGCGAGGACCGGGAAATGCTCTTCTAGCGCGAGCGCGGATGACAGTATCGCTCGCGGTTTTTTTTCTTCACACAGATATTCCTAACTTGGAGCCTCCCGGACGTTGAGCAAGTTTTTTTTTTGTTTTTGTCTTTCCTTGAATTGCGTTTGTGTAGCTGGAAGTCCGGAAAGCAGCGCAGGACAAGATGGGGAGCGAAAAGTACTTGCCGGAGCTCATGGCAGAGAAGGACACGCTGGATCCGTCTTTTCAGCACTCCCTGCGGCTACTGGATCAAGGTAAGCGTCCGCGCATAAATACTGAAGTAAACACTTTAGTTGCGTGAAAACTGTTTACTACAAAAATGTGGGTTTAGCGTCGGGTCTGCGGGCTACACGACACCACCGGTCCGCCTACTTTGAGTTAAAAATATGAGGTTTGTGGGTCTACTCAACAATTTCCCTTGGTCACACTAAAATTGCGAGGTGCTTTTAGCAACAGGGCTCTTTTGCCAAGTTGTTATGCTCATAAGCTGCTTTAGCCAGCCTCCAGTGGTGTAGAAGATACTGTATGGCAGGAGAGTCTAAAGGCTGCACCTTCACCTCAGAGGTTAATAACTTTAAATTGGCCAGGCATTGGTACAAATGCCTGGCCAATTTCAGCTGTTGCCAACTCTTAATTATCTTGTAATGACTGGTTTTGATATGACACAAAGCCGGAAAAATGTCGACAAGGGTAAGTGATGACAAAGTGACTATTTGAATGCAAAATGATGGCACACCGTGAAATTATAGCCCACAGTTTGTGAATGTAAGGGGATGACATCTCAGTTTACCGGCTGCCGTCATCTCCATCCCGCGCTGACATGTGTAAGCTGTGGTGCCAGCGCAGGAATAATCACTCTTATTCACATACAAGTCTTTCCCCCACTTTGAAGAAATGGACGTGACTGAGATGGAGGGGCGAGTGGATGGAGCAGCAGCGGCAGCAGCAGCGCTGGCATGCAGACGCTTTAATTAATCCGCTGCACAGTCCTCTGCTTTGAAGCTGGCGGAAATTTTGTGCAAACACTTTCTGGAGACTCCTCAGTGTGGAGAGTGCACTGTTACACCATCCAAGTGCATCCTTCAGGTACCACTCACGGGCTTTGTCGAGAGTTGTTGGCTTTAAAGGTAACAGAACAGGAGCACCGGTCTGTAAACAGTCCTGCACTGTAACTAATTCTGTTCAACTCCCAGATGCGGCTTCTGCACCCAGCTCTTTTTATGCTGACAGCCATGTCTCTTCTACTTGCTGTCTCTCAAACTCGCGCATCTCTAGGGGTCCTTAAAAGGGTTCACAGGGGCTTGGAGCAAAGTGAGGCATGAATCAAGTTTAATGCTGTTTTGATGCTGGAGTTTACCACAGTTACAACCAGATTATTTTGAACCTTTACTGAAATACTTAAGACATGCACAAGAGACTGTTCACTTTTCAGTTCAAACCTTTAATTTAGGCCTGCTGAGACCATTGCTTCAGCTGTGTTCAGGCACTGATTGCAGTGCAGTACACATTACACATGTTGTGTGTCCGAGAGAAGAGCAAAGGTTGAGCTATTAATGGTTGAACAGTTATTGTTCATATTCAGGGTTGTTCACATGTGATCCTGTAAACGTACATTGTATGAGCGATATAAGTAAGATTGCTGATTAGCCAAATATGAGCCATTTATATCAACATTTTCTGATTTTTTTAATATAAAATTTGCCAAAATAAGGTTGTGTAACATGTGTGTAAATTATAGTTAGAGGTGTTAAGTTCTTCGCTTATTCTTCTTAAGTACAGCACACGCAAAATAAACAACTTGGATAATTTTAACTTGAGCTCAGTTATTTTTTTAGGTGAGCTTGCTTAAAATCTTTTTCTGAGTAAAGTAAATCCATCATTATTATTTTTTTCAGTGTAAATCGCAATATAAAAGTAACTTCAAATTAAGACGACTTAATTTTAGCTTCAGTCCACTTAATGCAAGCTATGTGTACATTATGTGTTAAGGGATGGCGATATCGTTTTTTGCCATCCACCGCACAGAGCGCTGGTTGAACAACGTCACTAAATGTGAACACTAACTGGAAGTCATAAATTGCCACAAGAATTTGGGTCTGAACACAGCATAGATGAATTAATGATCACAACACTAATAAATTAAGGATTTCAAGTTAAAATATTAACATTCCCATCAGTCTTTGCGCTTTCCTATCATCTACATGTACTTTTCTGTCATCACGGACACGCACATAGAAAAATAAAGTGCAAATTATTCTATGAAACAGTATGTAGGCAAAAAATATAGAGATCTCAATTTAAACTGCAAACCCATTGACTATCTGCTTTCAGGTTTTTACATAATATTATAAATTATAAAATCTTTCACAGTTCCTATATAATCAGATTCAGTCATTGCTCTGTCCTCTCACAACCTGCTGATGAAAGTCACTGGTTTAAAAGTCGTACATTCTTTACTGGATGCAGACAATGAAAAATGCAAGTACTAAAAGTATGTGGCTCTCCTTTTTTTAAAAAAAAATATTGTGAATTGTAAATAGAAGTGACTCCAGACTTTCAGAGTAACTGTCAGTATATTTTGGAGTAATGGATGTAATGGCCTCACAATATCATCTGTTTGGGTCTTGTTTGAAAGAGCAGCATTTTTCATTGAGCTGATTCATGTACAGTAAGGTAAATTCATTTCAGTCCGTAAGGCAGATAAGCCCTTGTTTTACTCAGCACTTTTGGTTATCAGCTCCTTTTCAGATCTAGGTTAGATTTTTTTTCCCCTAACAACACACATCTCCCTTGCTGATAGAGGGATGATGGCAGCACTGGGTCCTTAATGCTAGCTGAAAGACATTTACCAGCCACTGCCTTGACAGACTCTCTCTTAAAGACCTTTATCCACATGGCAGGTCCTCTGTAGAGTTATAGCAAATATTAGCCTTTTACCAAAATGGAATAAAAAGGATTGACGACTTAACGGAAGAGCCAGGATATGCCAAAAAAAATAAAATAAAAGTGTGAAGGAAAATATTGTACAACAAGTTCTTAATGTAATACTTCCAATAAAGTTAGCTGGCGATATTTCTGTTGAGGGCAAAGATGACACTTGGACGCTGTCGCAGTGGCAGAATTAATCCGTGACATTTTATGAAGTAAGCGGTACTCTGTGGTGCACAAAATTTGGCCGAAACAGTCTGCCACAACTCCAAAACTGTAAATACTGTTATCTCTCTCTTACACAACAGATGGAACACGATGCGGCTTAATAGAGCACTTCTTCTGCCATCTTGCTGATGAGTTCTGGACTTGATTATGCAATTGGCAGGGGATGTAGGGAACAGAGCCGGAGTAACTGGAGTTACTGCGTGCACACGGCGAATATGCGATTACTCCAGGTCTGGAGAGACTTCCATTCAGGAAAAATTAGGGGGGCATTGTGTTGGAAGCTCGGGGACAGGGCGGACTGCTTTGATAAGTTTGAGCCATTCGCAAAGCTCCTTTCCCGCAAGGAGCATATCTGTCCCCCCTGTGACAAGCCTCATACAGGCAGCAGCAGGCTCTTGGAGCTGGAAGAATATCTTAAGCCAAAATAAGAGACAAGCAGGACTAGCAGTCTGCCTGGAATGAAAAATCCTCAGCAGCATGCTAATGAAGTGCTTCCAGGTACGAAAACACCTCATGTGGCAAGGAGTGCGTCTGTTATTAACATGAAGTCAGGATTGTAAAAAACTGTTATCTCCATTGTGGATTTAACTGTTGTTTTGAGTGTGAAAGTTCATCCAGCATCCTAGAAACAAATCTTAACTTTTACATTATCAGTGGAATTCTACTTACCTTCCTCTCATGAGGTGGGGAAATATTTGATGTGATCCACTGTGTGCTTTGTTACCCTTAGTGAACAAGGCTTTTATTGTTCTCTTCACTCAATGGAGATGCAAATTGGAGAAAACTAGCAAGCCATGCTACCAAGCGATGACACCAAAGCATCTAAGAAGTAATGTGCGGTAAAATAATAGATAAAGGTGGGGCTGTTTGCTGACTTGGGGAAATGAAACTGCTTTAAGCCATGTGTGTCTACACAGCGTGCAGAATGTTAGCAGAGCAGCAGCTCTGGTGCTCTGCGTGTGTCTACACAGGAGGCGTTTAGGCGTGGTGTTCAGCTGTACGTCACCTGCAGGTTTGGAAGCCCAACTTACAATCACTGTAGTAATGCTCACAGAATGCAGGCAAATAAAAATGTACAAATATATTTTGGGTGGCACTGTGTTTTCCGCTAGAAAATTTGCTAAACCCTGGTGGGTACAAGCGGAGAGGAGATTTGAGTGTTGCGCAGGATTCATGAACTGCTGTGCATTCCCTTATTCTGGGAAGCATTTTCCGAGGGGTCACCCCAATGGATGGATCCACTGGATTTGGCACAGATTTTTACACTGGATGCCCTTCTTCATGCAACCGGCCCATTTACACGGGCTGGGGATGGGCACTAGGAGTACACTAGCTTGTGACCCTCTGAGGCTGGGTTTGTGTTTCCTTCTGTTGTTAACCAGGAACTCCCAGTGCATGGATCCAACAGAGGTCACCTGAGATCCATTTGGCTTGGCTTGTGGCAAGAAACCTACAGTAAGGTTAGCTTGTGAATATCCACATATTTAAAGGTTAGGATTAACAAAAGAGTTTCCTTTTAAACTAAAATTAAAATTTTAATTTAAATTTAGTATTTGTTCAAACTCTACTTTGCTGAATTAGCCTCTTGGGGGTAATGGTCAGTTTTTTGAGGGTCTCAGTGTAGCTGGTAGACATTGGATTTCAGTTCATATCCGCTGACCATTGTGTATAAACGCAAACCTAAATAAAATAATTAAATACTTGTTTTTAAATAAGTTAAATAGGTAAATGATCATCAGGCCAGATGATGGGCGATGGGCTGATTACTTGCTTGCAAGTAAAGCCTGCTCAAATGTGGTTGGTCTCCTGGATGGAAACTAGAAAGCACTAAAAATCCTGCCTTGCTTACAAATTCTACATGTTCATATGCAGATTGTTTATAGAGATTATTTCAAACTTGATTACAAGATGACAGTCCTCGTCTTTTTAATAGCAGAATATCTTCAGAGAAAATGAATATTTACTTAACCTTTAAATACTTTCACTATGACTAAACTCCTTAAGATCCAAAGATATCTCATTAAAGGATAGGAAAGGGAGAAAAGTGTTAGCGATAAATGACTTTAAACAAACAAAACCATAATAAACCACAAAATTAGACAGTAATAAAATTCAATAACAAAGTTACATCAAAGGAACCAGAAAAATTATTAAGCTTTAAGGACACGTAATTGACAGTTTCGTTAATAATGCTTTTGGAAGTGTACACTGTTTTCTGTTACTCTGCTCCAGATTAGTGCTTCTCTGTTTTGTGTCGCTATGTGACAAAAAGGTGAGAAAGTCAAATCTTTTTTTCAGCTTATGATTGGTTTGACATTGCAGCACTGATGCACACTGATCAGCCAAATATAAAATCCAGGTAAAGCCGGCAGCATCGACTCACCGTGACATTTTTGCAATCCTACACAATATTAGGCACACTGATGAGTAGCATTTTCTTTTTTCCCATTGTAACACTATGTACTTGTTGACACAAAAAGTATTTTTGCGTACAACTTTGATCATTAAAGATCATTAAAACAGAATTTACTCTGCTTCAAAGGATAGCCCGCCATCTTTTTGTGTGGGTTTCTAGTTGTAAACAAGTGTCTCCTTGCACCAGATGTATTCTGTTTGTTCGGGATGTGGGTCCAGAGCAGCGTGCAGCCCACTCTGAATCTTTCAGGACCTCTGGCCCAGTTTGGACAACCTCAGTCCCGCACATAAGCTGCACATCCGGTGCTTTTTTAATTGGATATTCCACAGCGGGAACCTGGCACAATGTTTGGATTACATTAACAGCTTCAGCTAGCTTACCCATCAAAAATCAACACAACAGCAACAAAAAACAAACAAAAAAAACCCCGTCTGCACAAAATGAGCAGGTGTGGGAAAGCAACCTTATTTCAGACATGATGCTCCTATTGTTAATTCATATATTTCCATCTCATCAACAGAACAGCGGGGGTATTTTTAGCCCTGCTTTTTTTTTTTTTTTTTTTCCCTTTGTTGGGGCGTTCTTTGGGTTGTATTGCCCTAAGTGAAAAGAAAAAAAGCTTTTGA
>VUQK01006559.1:1644-11969 GCA_015106715.1 Bujurquina vittata | reverse complement strand
GCAATGTGTGCCAGGCGGTGGCCAAGGGCAGAGGCCCTGGCGGACCGATCCTCGGCTATCAAGACTGGCTTATTGATCCCGCAAGGGAAATTATTAAATCAATCAATTAATCAATCTGAAAGCAAGCTTGGTTAGTAAATCACACCTATAAACTATTTGGGTGAAACACTCAGGCATCCATTTCTGTTAAAGGGTGTTGAATACTAGGATATCACTCACCAAAACTGAACCATAAACAGAGCAGTACTAGAACCCTAATTTTAAGCAAAACTAAAAAAAAAAAATCATCCCATGTACGCTTGTTGTGAAGGTGGGAAACTATCCAAAGAGACCAATACTGTTTTTGTACCAGGCTGAAATAATTTGTCTCATGCTGCAAAGATGGAGATTTTAATACAGAAGTCTGTGGAGACTGATCCACTTTTTGGAGCCTCGAATGAAAACTAGAGGAATTGCCGGGGACTTTGACTGAGACATTGCAACACTTTGGTTCTTTCATTTCTACAGTTTTATGCATTAGGGCATATTCAAAAAATCTTCCTTACAACATTGCTTCAGTTTATTGAGTTTTTGCAGGCATTTGTTTATGCACATCCTAACGTTACAGTTGAGGCCTGGACTTTGAATGGACCATTGCAAAACCTTGACTCTTTTCTTTTTCAGCCATTCCGTTGTAGATTTGCTGCTTTGCTTGGGATCATTGTACTGTGGTGCGGCCCAGTTAGGACCAAGCTTTGGCTTTCAGACAGACGGCCTCACATTTGACTCTGCCCTCTATTGGTTTAAATCCAACAGAGACCAATTTGTTAATGTAAATGAGAACAATGTATATTAGTTACCTACGGAGTGCCGCAGGGCTCAGTACTTGGACTTTACATGGTGCCCCTAGGTAACATAATCAGAAAGCACAGCATTAATTTCCACTGTTGTGCAGATGATACTCAGTTGTACCTGTCAATCAAACTTAATCTGATAGCTAAATGGACAAACTTAGTGTCAGTGTAAGAGATGTAAAGACCTGGATGACTGTATATATTCTTGTCCTAAACCCCAACAAAACAGAGATTGTTACACTTGGCCCCAAAAAAACTAAATATATTCTATGCGACCATTTAGTCATCCTTGATAACATCAATATAACTTTGGGTTCTACAGTAAGAAATCTTGGAGTTTTATTTGACCATTGTTTATCACTTAAAGCTCATATAAGTAAAACACTGTCCTAGAGCTCTATGAATTGTCTGTAACTCGTTCAAAATGCACCAGCTTGAATACTGACGGGAACTGACAGACAAGTGCACATTACCCCTATATTATTGTCCCTTTACTGTCTTCCATTCAAATTTAGAATTCAGATTAAAATCCTGCTCATAACTTACAAAGCCATAAGAGGATTTCAGTTTCCTCAGAAATGGCCCTCTAACCCTTCCCAGATTGATGGGCAGCAACAATTTCTTCTTTGAGATCGTTACTGATGCCTTTCTCCTTGCGATGATGTTAATGCTCCAGACCAGCAAACTGCCAAAATACAATTGGCCACACTTAATTAATCAGGCTCAAATAATAAAGTACTTACTGCTTCCACAGACCTGTGGGTGCAAAAAGACTTCCAGTCCTATATAAGTCTTTAAGAAAAGGGTCTTCTGCCCTGACCTCAGTTAACAATTTCCTGATGAGTTTCTGGGCTCAGTAATTCATTTCAGGTCATATTAAATACACATTAACTTCATTTTGTAGATTTTTTGTAGATTTTCACATCCAGCACTTGTTTGTCACATCCACTTTTTAAAAAATGACAGCAGAAATGCCATCATTTTGACTTTTTGTGGGACTTTACAAATCAATGGGTGACATCACAACGTCCATCTTTTATACTATGATTAAACCGCTGACCCTCAGAGTCTTATCGTAAAGTACTATATTTCTTTTCCTGGCTGACTGAGGGGTAGCCCTTCTCTCGATCAGTAACCTACTTATGAATCTGCTTAATGTAATGCTTGACGGTCTATTAATAGATAGAATTGATCTGTCGGAAACATCTGGCTAGTCTGCAAATATATTCCTAGTTGAGCTATTAATGATAACGTAGACTGAGGAGAATTCATCATTTTGATTCAGATATGGACTTAGACACACAAGCTGATTTGAGGTCCTTTGGAATGACTGCTGGGGACACAGCAGTTTCAGCTGGGCAAGACAGCAGTACAGTATGCCCATTAGCTAAATACACACACACACACACACACACACACACACAATGATATGCCTGCCTTCAAATTACATGCCTCTTCCCCCTCTTCTGCTGACCCATCTCCAAACTATGATTAAGAAATAAAAGCCGGGAAATAAAGACAACAAATAACTTTCCTGGTACATGCTTTCAGATGTGCTCACACATAGCAACACACACACACACACACACACGCACACACACGCACACACACACACACACACACACATACACACACGAATGTGCTCTACCATAAAACCACTGGGCTCCAGAGACAAAAGCCTTGTCATGCTCTGGTGGGGTCCTATCACTAATCCACACAGCTTTAGGGGCACAGACAGCAGACACACTCTCTCTCACACACACTGTGTAGATGTATGTGAAAGAGAAATTCAACACACACACAGGGCCTGGATTTGTGGACACATACTTACACACACACACACACACACACACGCTCTCATGCATGGACACAGTGGGTGTTGTATAGCCGGCTGGCTGGGTGTTAAGGCCAAGCAGAGCTACTGGCGACAGGTTGGAGAGAGGGGATGGCTCACTAAGCCTAATCACACAGGGGAATGCTGTCTGGCGCACCTGACCACCAGACCCCCTCAGTGTATGTGTCTGTGTATGCTTTTTACTTATATGTAGTTCTGTATGCGTATGTGCATGTGAACTCCGGGCACTCATAATTGGGGCTTATCGCCCTGAACAGGGCAGAAGGAGAGGTGCCAGAGCAGGATTGGAGGTGTCTGAGCGGAGAGTTGAATGGGGGTTGGACGGTGAAGGTTGAGGGGTGGGGTGGTGGGGTTATAATGAGTCATCCAGATTCTTACGGGCAAAACCTCACACAGCCGGAGAACATATTCCATACGCTGAACACAGCCCATCCCATAAAACTCAGTGTCAATTACTTTAATCCACAGATCAAAGATAGCTCAAAATGTTTGATGTTCATCTGTTCTGTTCATCTGTTCATTTTTTCTGGAACCTGCTCTTGGCCTATCCAGACTCCAACTGATATGTCCAGTTTGCTTTTAGTATATCAAATTACCAACACGTTGGAATTACAGTAGATCTTGTCAGCAAATAAAATTATTGGCCACCTTGACCTCTGAGAGTCTAAACCCACTCATCTAAGGTTGCTTTCAAACCCTTCATGTTTCTCTTAGGTAAATGATGAATTGGGAAAGTTACTAAGGCTTTCCTTTAGTTTTTTTTCATTTCATTCAAAAAAATGAAACGTCTTTCCATTCATTGGCTTCTTGTGTGTGATCCGAGACATTAAATCCAGGAAAAGTCCTGAAGAAAGCCTTATCTTTGCTTTCTTGTTAGTCCATGTCAGACTTCAGAGCACTTTACTTCTAGCACCTACTGTAGCTTCTTTTGATTTCACTCAATGATTGATTTCACATTGTTTTGGCTATGGTGACCTCCCCACCGATGAGTGAATCTGATGTGCGCTGTGGATCGACTCCATGGTTCCTGCACTGTTTGCCCCTGTTGCCATCAGTGTTGATGCCAGCTTCAATTCCTTTCAGCATAGCGCTCAAAAATATGCACTCCATTTCAAATAAGACTTTCATTTTGAATGATTGTATTCTGTCCAAGGACCTGGGTTTCCTGTTTCTGAATGAAACTTGGCTGAGGAAGATGGAACAGAGTCCCCTTACAGAACTGGGTCCTACAAACTACGGATCCTTAAGCTCACCGCTCACTTCAGGACTCGGTAGACTGGCTGCACTTTTTAGGATCCGCTTTATGTGCCGATGGGTGAGCTCATAAACCTTTTCATAAATTGAGTCTTAGATCTTTAAAGTTGGAAGAAACTATCCATTCTACAGTGTTTTAAATCACTGTCCACTTGCTCCACGTACCTCCTTCTTGAAGGAATTTAGTAACTTCTTGTCTTCCACATTGAAAGTGTCAAGACTCCTTGGAGATTTGAACTATAACATAGTGTGGTGATTGCCAGATTATTCTTGTTGAATGTGATTTTTTTTTTTTCCTATGAAATGAAATTATATTTGTGCTTTTCCATTTGGACATACCCCCACAAACCACTGGCAGTCAACCAGTTAGATTACTGGGATTTGGCACGCTAGGATTGGGCGGGCCATTATTCACTTCTTTATATTTGATCTAGCAGGGAGTAAGGGGCCAGCAGTCTGAAGCTATCCTCAATAGCCATATTTTGGCTCCTCAGCCATCAGTAAATCTGTGTGTAGATAGCCTTGCATCAGATTCTTCCACTGGGAAAAGCAAACCATCGGGCCGGAGGTTCCTCGGCAGTGCCTCCTTACCTCACCCACGTGTTGTAAGTCCTGCTATCGAGCTCATCTGGTTGACTGCTGATCTTGGTCTGGCATTGTGATTTTTGCTTTTGAACTTCGTAATTCCTTATGTAAAAATTCCCAGGCTCATTTCCTTGCTTTATTTCCTCATTGAGGATGATTTGAAATACTCAAAGTGGAATACTGTGAATGGACTGGATTAACTGGGACTGAACTGAGCTAGCTGAAATTGCAACCTTTTTTTACATTTGGGGGTTGTTTGGTCTGCATTCCTTTGGAACATTTGAGTATGGAGTTGTGTTTTCTGCTGCATGGAGTTAATAATCTGTGCTTGGAAAATTGTCAGGGATCATGTTTCAGTGTCAAGTATGAGACTTTTGTGGTGTTTGATCTGAGTTGACAGATTTGATTCTAAAAATAGGTCAAACTACTAAATAAATGGTGGCCAGTGTTTAAAGAATTCAAAGTGAGAACTAGAAGTATACTGTAATGCCTAAAATAAGGAACTCTTTGAAGTCTATTAGGAATTGTATTCTTATGAACCTTTTTATTTGATAAATAACATTATCCCTGCCTGCCTGTGAAAACATCGACTTTTCTGAAGTGAGTCAAGAAAGATCCAATCAACAGTTCCTGGAGATACTGTTTTGGGTGGGTTATCCAGTTTTTCTTTGCTTTCTTGGTAAAACTTCTTATTAAACAACCATATAAATATCAGCTAAAGGAAGCTAAAAATCTGTATTTAGCTGCAAATTTGCTCACAATTCGATGTAGGCTTGTTGAAGGCTCCTTTTTAGTTATTCTTAGTACCAGAACCAGTTGTTTCAAAGGGCTTCTTCAAAATTACAGACATTAGCGGTTACTAGCAGTCCAGCTAGCAACATCGCTTACTTGTAGGTAATGTTCTTAATGAAGGCTTTTCGGGAATATGGCTTGTGCTCATATCAGGTTGCATTCTTTGATTGTAAACCAGAGCAGAAATGAATTTTTGAAGCTGTCTGTTATTTATGGTCTCCCAGGGATTGAGGGTAAGAGGTTTTGGAAGACGAGTCATAATTCACACTCCATCCTTTTAGTGAATTCCTTTGAACACAGGCTGGTGTTGTTGTGGGCAGAGGTGGAGGCTGAAAGCGAAGAAGAAGGAGATAGTTTGACAGTTTTGTGAGGTGTCCAGAATCTGGAGAGTCTCACCAAAATCACAAGAGACTTTTATTGATTTTCTTTTTTAAACATTCTGCCTGTCAGCAGCTCTTCTCCCCTGCCGCGTTACGACATGACTGTCATGGAATGAAGTTGAGAGGAATTTAGCGATTAAATCCCAAAGGCATTTTGGTGAGGTTGATAGGAGTTGCTGTGCTGGAGCTGTCTATATAGGGAGGTGAACTAAGAGAGGAGTACCGGGTGCAGCTTCACTTAGCTCATTTCAGCAAAAACACTAAGGAATAGACAAACAGCTTTAGGTACAGTCCAGCAGGTGTCTCCTGATGTGATCCCGGGTGAAGCCAAGTCAAGAATAGATTTAGGAACACTCCATGTAGCCTTTGTCAGGTAAACTACAGACCATAGCTCTACTGTACAGCACACAAGGAAAACAACTTCTTGGCTAACTTCATTTCTTCACAGTAAGACATCCCTTCATAGTCTCAACACTCTCCGCATTTCTTATTCTTGCCTTAATGTAAAGAGAAGTGTCACTGTTTAAGCAGTTGCATGGTGTATAATGCAACTGCGTTATATTAATGCGTTATGGGGTTTTTTTTTTTTGTTAGAGAGGTTGACAAAATGAGTAATTCTTATTTAACTTTAAAATAAAAATGGATTTTGTTGTTATACAGTTTCCTGCTGTCAGGTTAGTTTGCTTTTTGATTGTTTTATTCTATAGTGTAAGATATAAATTTTAACTGTGTTTTTCATCTATGTGTTAAATTATTAAATCAAATATTAAAATATTTTTTAATATTTAACATTTATTATTTTAAAATATTTTTATTCATGCACGTATTGAATATGTTTAGCTATTTTAACCATTTATTTACAACTCATACAATTTTATATATTCACACACTATTTTTTTAACCTACGACTCCATTTAACAACTTGTTGCCGTCCTCAAGTAGACTTCTACATTTTTAATTCCCTCTTTTGTTCTTTTTCCCACTCAAATACAAATCTAAATTCACCTGTTCTTTACTAACTGTCCCTTCTTGTGTATTTTTTCCATGTCTGTTTAGTCACGACTCCTTTCCTGTTTCCCAGATTGCAGATCCTTGATTCCTCCACCCAATCTAACAGCCCCTCGTTTCTGGGCTTCATAGAAGAATGGAGTGCCTGAATTGGGAAACACCCTCTGATAGGCTCCACCTGTCTTGGTTATCAAGCCACACCTCTAATTCAGTCAAACCTGGTTTTCTGTCTGTGTTTGGGGATTTCTGTTAAATGACATTTCATGTGGTATCTGGTTTGAGGTTAGCGCAGTAGAGGAAGAATAGAGTCAAACATTTCCTGTATTGCATTTAAATATTTTACATTATCTTTCCCCCCATTTTTACAGTAAATGGTAAATTTGTTGGATACCCATCCAACTTAAAGCAACTGAATAATTTTTGTTTGAATAGAAGCATGGGGATGCTCTGGACATGAAGGAGCTTGGTGAAGCATGAAGCCCTTCCTGAAAGGTTTGCATACTGACCATGGATGTGTGGGCTCTCTAAACCTCGAGTAATAAGTTGCATACTTTAGTTAATTGATTAGTATCTAGTTCTTTTATTTTGGGCAAGCTGGTTTCTGAATTCATATTTCACTATGACAGGTCTGTTCCGTGATAGACTGGAAAAGTGGTATGGTGCACGCACAGCGCCCTGATCTTCAGACCATGGAACTGGAGTCTTTAGGTTCATGAAAAGATAGGAGGAGTGTGCAAGTCTTCCAATGTGAGTCTGTTTTAAATAAAAAAGCATGTCATGTGCTGCATGTGTATGCATTTTATGACTCACTGGTACCTTTTACAAAAAGCCCCCCACCAACACAGCCCTCTAAATTTTTTAAAGGGGGCTGTTTTTAGTCTGAATACCCACTAACATCGTCCCTCTCACTTGTTGTAACTCATCATTGGTGATAACCTCAACCGTAGGCAGAATAAAGGCTAAATTAATTTTTTTTAAAGATAAAAGATTATAAGACAATGTCAATGGTTTCCAGTTAGAATCATTATTTTCGTTGTCACCTGATTGCCAAGACTTGGGACAAAAATATAATTGAAACAAATCAGGTGAAAATCATGATCAGAAATGAAAGCTTATTACAATCTTAAACCTGGGACATTGTTTGCTTACACATAAAACAGAACTGTGACTGGTAATGCAAAGTGCTATTTCACCCGAATTTCTCTGAAGATTTGAAGTCTTACCCTCTAACTTATAATGCAAACTTAACATTCCCCTTTTGGGCTCAGCCTGTAGTTCTTACAGTATCAGTGACACCCCAAACCCCAAAGACCAGCCATTATCATTCTGCCCTGTGGTCCAACTCTGTCATTGCCTCATCCGGCTCCCAATATGGTTATGATTAATCACTCTACCAGTAATCGGAGTGCCCCTCTTCCCCTCTGTTCCTTCTCTATTCTTCCATGGGCTCCAGATGACTGTCTGATGTCGGGGCATGAGACAATGGGATCCAGATGCGTGATCGATGGAGGATGGACAATGCTCATAAGCTGTAAGGCACTGTGGTTTAGAGTTACAGACATACAGCCCCATTCGCTGGCTTGGCCTGGCCTGCGTTGTGGCTGCATGGGTGATTAATGGGACTTTACTGGCAGCAAGAGGGACCTGTTTCTGCTCTGACACAGATACAGAACAATACATTGTGTACAGTGCGTGCACACTTTAAGATGCAAGTGCATAGATTCATTTGTGTGCATAAGTAGGCTCAGACATCAACAGAGTAAACCCCTGAGCACTCCACTGTCAAAATGATGAGTTCTGCAAGGTCCAAGGGTCAGCAGATTGAATGTGATGGAGGGATTACAGGTTATTTGATGAGAGAAAGCCAGCCAGGATATAAGAATGATGGCATGGAGGATGCAGGCTGGGTATATAAGTGCTGGTAAGGTCACCACAAATCACCTTGCGAGTCATGTGATCAGCAGCATTGGGATTTCATCATCTGGAAGAAATAACCAACACACACATACATACAACCCAGGACAAATTCATCACAAATCAGTAAATGATAACTGCCTCACCGCTGCTATCTTCCCATTTCTTTTCTATATACCACTGCTTCAGTCTCATCCCTCATGTCTTTGTTTCTTCGCGTTGACTCATTTTTCTCTGTAAAGGCGCATCAGAGCAGAGCCCTGCTGTCTCTGGCAGCCATACAGGACCGTATGGCATGGCTGCGAGGTCATATGCTGAGCAGATGTGGTTTGTGTGGAATCTCTGGGTGGCTCCACATGCTATCTGATGATAAGCAGAGGATCAGATCTGATCGCAGCTGACTCCGGACTTTTGTTTCCAATGAATCTGTCTGATTTGTTTTGTAAGTTGTGCTTTTTCGTATAAGTTAGTTCTCAGAGAGGTTGGATCTATAGATCTGTTCTTTATTGCTGCAAAGCTCCAACACAGCAGCATTGTTCAGAACCTTTGTTCTTTCAGCAGAGCACAAAGTTGCAATGGACTCTCTGTATGCTGTCAGATATTTTATTCTGTCTTTCTTTTGGTTCTTTTTGCACCACCAGTTTTTACTGACCAAATGATAGACCCTGCAACCCGCTGAAGGCATCCTGTGCTATCTTGAACTAAGATGCTTGGTCTTTTACCTGTACTATACGTTGGAGCCACCACCAGCATAACCTCCAGTGCCTTCTGCTAGTTCATGATGTGTTCCCCCTCGGGCCATTGTTGGTTGGTGCGCATTGTGAAAATGCACTCTTAAGATTTGAGCACACTGATCTACTATAAGCAAAGCCGTTTTTCCACACAAGCACACACACACACACACACACACAAAAAAAACAGTTGAAATGTTCAAAGTCTCTTTTATGAAAACTGTATTTTTTTTTATATAAAAAAATGTAAATAATGTGAACTTATAAGTAATCATTAAACATTTTTTTTTTAGATTTCAGACTGGATAAGTGGAAGAAAATGGATGGATTAACTTTTCTTCCTATTTTGCTTGGTCTCAGCGTTACTAAGTTAACCACACAGCCAACAAGAACAGTTCACACACACTTTGACTCAGACGCTGCACCATGGCTTACCAAAGCTATCAGTATAAGTGTCAGGGATTAAAAGCACAATAGCTTGAATCAACAAGTAGTGATTAAAATCTCAGTGTGGGGAAGACAGCCCGGGACAGAGGTTTATCACTGTAACCACAGACACTCCCCGATCTGAGTTCACCACCAAAGGTCTCTCTCTGTCTCTGTGAGACATTCTCACTGTTTTTCCAAACTTTTACCAAAGAGGTGGCCTCTTCTCTTTGTGAACTCAGAGGATACAGAGTACACAAACAGACGCAAATGGTGAAGTAGCCTGGGGTCATTTTCTCAAACGAGCATGTATAGTGGCAGCCATGTATGGTCAAATATCACAGAATTTACCCCTGTGTTGTGAATATGTGTGCACCAGAATAAGTGTAACCCAAATACAAAATACACAAGATGAGTAATTACTGGAAAGGCAGCTACTTGATGTGAGTACAGTTTTGAGCTACACGTGAGCAACATTATGCAATTCTAGAATTATTAACACAATCTCATTTCCAAAATGTAAATCTAAACAAAAAGGCAGATTTTT
>VUQK01006555.1:1803-18673 GCA_015106715.1 Bujurquina vittata | reverse complement strand
GCTTGCACACTGCTCCGTGAGATGGTTAAAGCTTGAGAAATCTTTTTGTATCCAAATCCAGCTTTAAACTTCTTCACAACAGTATCTCGGACCTGCCTGGTGTGTTCCTTGGTCTTCATGATGCTCGCTGCGCTTTGAACAGAACCCTGAGACTATCGCAGAGCAGGTGCATTTATACAGAAACTTGAGTACACACAGGTGAATTCTATTTCATTCATTCATCATCAGTCATTTGGGACAACATTGGATCATTCAGAGATCCTCACTGAACTTCTGGAGTGAGTTTGCTGCACTGAAAGTAAAGGGGCCGAATAATATTGCACGCCCCACTTTTCAGTTTTTTATTTGTTAAAAAAGTTTGACACATCCAATAAATTTCATTCTACTTCATGATTGTGTCCCACTTGTTGTTGGTTCTTCACAAAAAATAAATTTTTTTATCTTTATGTTTGAAGCTTGAAATGTGGCAAAAAGTTGAAAAGTTCAAGGGGGCCGAATACTTTCACAAGGCACTGTACATCTACAGTATACTCTGTAATTAAAATATTTGCATATTATCTGGTCTGTGTGTCTGTTTCATTTTTGCTTTCTCCTAAAGCATTTTTTTTTTACTTTAACAGGTTGTTGGGTGACAATACCTCCATCCATGAAACATGAATATTTAAATTTCAGTCAAATAACAGCGCATTCTAAGTCACCACATCTCCACTAAAATTAATAATAAGGGAGACTGTGACACAGCAATTTGTGTTGTTCCATATTAATGTGTTAAAACATAACAGTTTGTGAAATACAATTTGTTATGCAAATTATGGAAAAAAAAAGACTACTAAAAAACATTTTCACGACATGAATGCGGATAACATGAATACTGCAATACGATGGCTTATGGATTTAGCACTGTTTGTATAAATATAAACACTAAGCTAAGACTGAGCAACATGAGATCTTGTGAGCAAACATCTCACCTAATGATGACAACATTTTTTTAAAGTTCAACCTTGGTTTAATGAAGCACATAGACCAGAGAGGTCTGGCAAACTGACTAAAGAGCCCATTTCGGAATGAGCCAGCATAAAGCTACTGGAGAAGAGCTGTTGTCGAGAACCTTTTTTGTTTTACTGCCTGGAAATAAAAAAGCAAGCATTAAAGCTGTAGCCCCTGTTCAATTGCTCTGAATGCAGAATTTAGAGCAACTTGGGTAATGTTTTTTCTCATAGCCCAGCTGTCTTATAGCCAGCTGCAAAGTGGTGTCAGATGGGAGATGGTGAACTAGTTGCACTGAACTGATAATGGTCTGAGCTGATCAGGCAAGACTAATTGGCTGGTTAATAACAGTATGCAAAATAAGTGACCACTAGTTACTCATCTGAAATAAGGACTACAATTATCGTAAGTAAAGCTACTTGTAATACGTGATCTCTCAGTCATAGTTCAAAAACTCATTTCTTTTCTAAGCCAAGAAAATCTTTGTGAAGACTTTAAAGTATTTCAGCACAGGTGTTTGTTACCTAGACCAGGTCTGACAATAAGACATTCAGCATTTATCCTAACTTCAGCTTTAAGCTGAATCAGTCATTGTGTTCACTGTGTTACACTTAGCGACATAGTTATTTGGACAATTACACAATTTTTGACTCTTTAAACAACCACAATAAATTGAAGGGATTCTTTCAGCTTTAATTCAAAGGGGTTTTAACAAATATACTAAATAAATTGTTTAGGAATCATAACTTTTCATAAACAGTTTCCCATTTTCAGATACTCAAAAGTAATTGGACAAAGTAACATTTAACAAATATATTTTTCTTCCCGTGACATAATCTGCCATGCCTTTACTGCAGCCACCTTCAACTGCTGCTTGTTTGTGGGTCTCTTTGCCCTCAGTAACTGAAAATCGTGCACTATTGGATTGAGACCGGGTGACCGACTTGGACACTGAAGAGAATAAAGTTTCCTTGCCTTGATAAAACACTTGGATTGCTTTTGCAGCATGGTTTGGGGTCATTATGCATTTTGACTGTGAAGCTCCATCCGATCAGTTCTGCAGCGTCTGACTGAATCTAAACAGAGTATAGCCCTATACACTTCAGAATTAATAGTGCTACTTCTATCAGCAGTCACATCATCAATAAGCACTACTGCCCTGGCTCCATTGGCAGCCACACATGCCCATGCCACCATGTTTGAAAAATTATGTGGTATACTTTAAAGTGAGGAGCTGCTCCTTTCCTTTTCCATATATTCTCTTTCCAACATTCAGATACAAGTTAGTCTTGGTTTCATCCATCTAAAGAACTTTTTTCCACAACTGAGCAGGCTCTTTAGCCCTTTATGGCAATGGCTAATCTGCCCCTCTTGTTCTTGAGCATAACCAGTGCTTGTAAATCTATTTTTACATATACAAAGACGTCTTGATTGTTGACAATGATACATATACCTCCTGGAGAGCGTTCTTGACTTGGCTCGATGTTGTGAAGGGGTCTTTTGTTAACCAATGAAAAAATTATGCGATTAACAACTTTAGCTGTCTTCCACAGTCTTCCAGGCCTTTGGATTTGATGAGCTATCCCGTGCATTCCTTCTTTTTAAGAATGTACCAGACTGTGATGTGGCCATTCCTAAAGTATTTGCTTTCTCTCAGATAGGCTGGAAAACTAAGACTGTTTGTTTTAAATCCAGTGCAATGGTGTACAGAGTATATATTAATTCAATTCAATTTTATTTTTATACTGTCAAATCACAACAAATAGTTGCCTCAAGGTGCTTTATATTGTAAAGTAAAGACCTTACAATAATTACAGAGAAAACCCAGCAGTCAAAATGAACCCCTATGAGCAAGCATTTGGCGACAGTGGGAAGGAAAAACTCCATTTTAACAGAAAGAAACCACTGGCAAAAGCAGGCTCAGGGAGGGCCAGTCATCTGCCATGACCGGTTCGGTCTCAGGGGAGCAAAATTACAGAAATTGTGTCACTGTCCAAATACTTATGGACAGTGATGGTCATGATGGTGCTGCCTTTGAAAACTTGTTTTTGGGGACTAAAAGTAACCGGTCAGACAGATAACGCTAAGCCTCAGTCACATAGGTCTACAGACTAGTCTGCAAGCTCCTGGTAACCTAGGCAAAAATGTGTATTTTCTCACCAGTTGACAGGCTGGTGGTTTCCGGTTGCTGCTAGGGAAGATCAGTCACAAAGAGGGTGCGACAGTAAAAACCTCCTTGTGATAAGGGCTGCAGCTAACAACTATTTAAATAATCGTATATTCTATTGATTATTGTATCGAATGAGTAATTGTATAAGAAATACTTTTGTCTTAATGAACAATAATAAATATTCAAAAGAGAAAAAAAAACGGGTGTTTTAAAAATGAACTGCTATGCAGTTAAAAAACAAAACAAACTAAAGCCATTCATTGTATCTACTAGGGATGTTCCTGGTGACTAATTTCTTAGTCGATTAAATGAGGAAAAAAATGAGACTGACTAACTAGTTTAAAACTAAGGAACACATACATATGAAGCTAAATTTTTAGAAACGTTTAATTGACAATGTAAAAACTGCCAAAAAAAAGACATTTGAAACCATTAATCGCATTCTTAGACAATGAATAACACTTTAAATGCTGCTTAACTGTGGACAACGCACATCGTGCATTATGTACAGTGTACGTTATACTCCAAACAGACAAAGAAAAAAAAACTTAAAATAAACTGATGTTAAATATGATATGCAAATGCATTACTGCAAAAGATGTTCACACATCATTAAATATCAGAAATTAACGTCTAAAAAAAACAAACTGTGTCTGAAAAGTATGGCACGTTGTACTGCACATTATGAAAGATGCACATTGTTGTCATGGGTCATGATGCGCATCTTAATAAAACTTAAAATCTAAAATGAAAATAAAACAATACAATATAAAAATGTATCTAAACCATTTTCTTCCACTTATCCAGGCCCAGGTCCCTTGGGCTGCAGCCTGAGAAGACACGCCCAGACCGCCTGTCCCCAGCCACCTTCACCAGCTTAAACCTCATTTAGGCTTCAGAATTGGGTCTTTGTAGAGCTACGATCTAACCTACTTAATTGTTCGATGTTCTTGCCAGCATTTATACCTGTGAAGCTGCGTTGCGTGTGTTAAATACTGTGCGATCATGTCCTGGTGTTTTACATGCGGTGCTGGCCAACAGAAACATAAAATGCTGGGACTTGTTTCCCTCCTGGGTGCTTGCTCTTTGTTGTGGTCGTTTTTTGTTTTGGGTTTTTTTTGTAGATGCAAACACATTTGTCCCTCTAGTTTCTTTGTTTCTTTGTACAAACTAGGAGGATGCAGCCAGAAAAGCATGGGAGGAAACCACGGTGTTTCTAGGGAGGTGCGTGTCAGGTTACATTGTAAAACTTCAATATAACTAACAATATTAGTCCTAATAAACATTTCTGGCCAAGATTAACAGAGGTACGGCATTTTTCTATAATGATGTCAGAGCTGCAGCTCCATTTAGTGGCGGATGGCTGCATAATATTTAGGACAACCAATTACCGGCACTGGGCATCAATTAAGATCTTACCAATTAGGTTAACTAACTACTACGTCTGGTACGGACTAGTGTCAATAGCGATGATCAGTTGTCTAGTCAACTAGTTGTTGTCTAGTCAACTAGTTATGCACATCCCTAGTCTCTATGTGCCATATTAAAATCATATTTTTTAAAGAAAGATTTTCTTAAGAATAAATAATCACAACAAGTCAATTATTTTCAAATGCAATACGGTATACTGTACATACAACCTGAACTAAGTCATAAAATAAAATATCTTTTATCTGTCTTCTTGGAAGGCTTTACTACATACCTACAGGTACATTTAGTATGTGTTCAAGTGTAAAAGCTCGGTTTTAATAGTGATTACACGAACAAGCACTGCTGTTTTGGACGAAAAAAAAAAATCCTTTCACTCCACCTGAGCTCACTATCTAAGTAACAGCTCTGCGCTTTGTCATGTGTGTGTAGACAGATTCTGATTTCACAATAAACTGTGTCATCAGCATGTTCTGCTGTAGTTTTTCGTCCTTTTGTTGAAAAATTGGGGCCCTACATGGGCTTAATGTTGTAATACTTTTAATTCACGAGTTCTAAAAATATTTCAACTGCAAGTCTATTTTTAGTCGCTACTGTGGGTCTCACAGTACTTTCCTTTTATGATAATTTTTTATTGTAATAATCAAGTCAAACTCTGACCACATCTACCATCACAACTTTCTACAGGTACATGATAGGTCCCCCAGAATATTTGACTGAGAAAATGAGAAGGAGCAGAAGAGCCAGAAAGACCACAGTGATTACCTCACATCCCCTGGACAAATACATTCTTTCAAAAGGCTATGTTACCATAATTTAATAATTCATAACCAGTTCAATTTCTTGGTTTAGCTTTTCCTAACATGAACTAACACTGTGGCCACAAGAATGTCACCCCCAGGTCAAACAATGCAGAACAGAACTGAGAAAAAGAAACTATCTCCTAGCTATCTGTGCTTATCCGCGTATGTCAAGTGTTTTTAATATGGCAGTTTTATGGCAATCTTTTTCATGCAGAGAAATACAAAAGAAACAGTCTTCAGCCCCATATTAACAGGCTTTCATCTAGTTAAGCAGAATAAGAATATTCGGATATCTCTGAAATGTAACATTTACAAACATAAGCACTTCTCTACATGGACAGCATTAAAGGCGTTCAGTATAACAATATATTACAAAAGACAAGACTTTGTGTATGTAAATATATATGGGTGTTAGTCTATATAATATGTACTTCATTGTGCTTCTCTGTGAGTGCATAAGCGGCCTGTGAACACGTCAGTGTGACACAGGTCTGTCTGGGAGGATAACACTGACGTCTTATCAGCCCCAAGCCAGACAGACACACAAACACACGCTCTCCGACACAAACATACACACATAATGCACAGTAGAATAATATGGCACCTTGTGTCAGCTATGCAGCAAGCCCTGTCACTGTGGTGGTGGGATGATCGTGATGGTGGTGTGTGGAGAAAGGGAGCAGAAGCAAGGAGACAGAGAGGAGAAGTTCAGGAAAAAAGAAAAAAAATAAGAAGATAGCTGACAGAAAAAATAAAGATATAGAGAGGAGGGAAAGAGAGCATCTACTGCTATGACAACATTTTCCACAATGAGTAATGAAGAAATGTAGGGTTGAGGGGCCAATATTAACAGCCAAGTGCAGGTCGATTTTCTGTTTGGTAAGTGACTCTCCAAGGATATGTTTATACCAAAATACTAACGTAATTACACAAAAATGTGCTGTCTACCATATTTTGGTGTAATTTATGGGTATACTGCTGTGTCTTTGATACAGTTTAACACGCACACACAAAGACAGCATCATGAGTTTGTTTTGAATCTATGAAAACATGGAAGGCAGTAAAAGTGTATCAAAGACTTTGCAGCTGTCGAAGTGGACTAAGTATAAAGTTTGGTCTTATTTTGGAATTTAAGAATGCCAAGAAACTTTATAGAAGATGGTCACCTTTTGTGCTGGACAGGAAAAAAAGAAGAAAAAATTCACTTCATGACCTCTGCATTATAGCGAATGCAGTCTGAATTCACTTTTAGCTCAGTGCATGATGTGGGAACTTTAGGAGCAGGAGAAAAATATCATAGCTTGTCTCGCTAACTTGTGAAAAGCTTGTCAATAATGTTAGAGTTCAGTTTTACTTTTCTCATTGTGTGCCTGCAGACTCTCTACTGCAAATGATTACAGGTTGCAAAGTTTAGTCACCCAAATAAAATCAGGTTCCTTAAAAGCAAGAAATCCTTAAATCGGTTGTAAAAAGAGCTTCAACAAGAAAAACATTGTATAACTAAATAATGGTTCAGTTGTTTGTCAGTTTTTGGGTTCCTAGCGTCACTGCCATCTTGTGATTCAAAATGCAAAGTGGACATATGTCATTGTACCTACTTGCATGCAACCTTTATAAAAGAGAAAGGAAACTCTTAATGATTTATATTTATTGTATGTCTAAAACGATGTCCCATAATATGGTTAATTTATGAAAGTGGCTCTTCTGCACTTCTCACATACAGCATTAAGAATTAATTTGGAATCAACAGAGTTGTGTGCCAGAAAAACCGTGATGAGACTTGTACGTCTCATACTGAATAAAAAAAATTGCTCACTCCCTAAATTACACACACATTTTAGTGTCATTTTTTTCATTTCGATTTAAAATTGGTGAAATTACTTCATTGTGTGCATCAGTGTTCTTGAATATTTTCCACACATTTTAGTTCCACCATTATTATGATAAGTATCATCAGTTTGGTCACGATAATTGTGAAATAAAATTTTCATACCGTTTCACCTCTAACCACATAATTATGAAAATGTAACATGGTTGGGCAGAAAGAGGTGGTTAATGAAAAAAAAAATAAATACATGGGGCGTTACATGGTAGTAGAAAGGGGGTGGATAATGGGAAGAAGGGTGGAAAATCTTTTTCCCACTCAGAAATTAGTTATAGACACATGCTGGAAATTCAAGGGGGGGAAACAGATGGAAAGGGAAAAATAACAAGGGAGGAAAATGACGTAGCAGCACAGACCATCAGTCACTGCGAAAGCAGGCCTGACACTAGTGCATCAATAATTCAGATAACTATGGCTAATGAGCAAGATCCAAACAAAATCACCCTTGAATTAACTGGAAGTACAATGAAACATTTCACTGTGCAAAATGTGGCACCATTAGGGCTTTTTGGGTTGGGGGTTCTATTGGCAAAACAGAAGATAAAAAGGCGCCTGGATACAATACTCATCTCCCTTGACCTGTAAAACATACAGATGCATTCATTTTCACAAGAAGCAACAGAGAGGACCAACTGAAAATGAGTGCTGTGAGTATGCATATCTGTAAAGGGAGGAAGAAGCAGAGGAAAAGACCAATTTATATTCAATGTGAAAATAAATAAATAAATGAAGAAATAGTGGTCCAATTTTCATTTGCATTCCATATTTTTCCATCTGAATCATCTGAAATGTATTATGGATTGCATTTTGGATCATGTGGTTGTATGCCACAGATTTGTAACTATAACAAGATTTATGTGGCCAAGCAAGGGACATGATGGCTAAGGCAGACGATGCACGCTTCATCTTTTATAATCCAGGAAGTTTCACTGTGTCATCTATCCAATGAAAAACAGAGCAAGAGACAGCAGGCCTGTAATAAATACAAAATGAAATTAGGTAATGCCAGCCTTCTCTCATGCTCTTGCAGAGATGGTTCTTCCTAATTCTATGGGGTTTATAATTCCTTATAAAATGGAGAATCACTGACTCACCCAGTCTTATAAAATAGTTTTTAGTGAGACGGATGGGGGCGTTCTGACAGAAATAAAGAAACTTTGATAGAAGCATCATCTTAACAGCATATATTCTTCCCAGTAATAAAACTGATTCTGTTTTCCAGAATTCTATATTCTTTAATTCATTAATTTCATTTTCACTTAAAAGACTAAAATTAGACTTAAGCACAGAGCTGCACTTCTTAGCAATCACAATTCCTAGATATGTAATGTTATTTTAAACAGATATTGCTAAGCTCTTCTTGGACAGGCTTTAGTTTGTTTTTCTCTAATTAATCCAGCAATGTGCCAAATAAATATGTTGTTTCCAGCTAAACTGGGTTAATCACAGACTAATTAATGATGTCAAAAGCTACTGCAGCCTTTTCAAAAATAAAACCCTAAGGACTAGACTCCGAGTGTTTGATGTAAGAGTAAATTTCCAAATATTTTAGTGCTTTGCCAACTTCCAAGTTTTTGAAAATTAATAGACAAATTTAGGAGATGGTACAATTGCATAAGAAGCCCTTGGAAAGATGAGAAGGGGTAAAAGTTCCACCTGAGCTTTGTAAACATACACTGACTTCTGAGATACAGTAAGTCAGAGGCAGCCATCACTGTTTTTTGGATTATGGAAGTATTTTTTATATTTTTTCCATTTTCCCTTTTATGTTTATTATGCTTTTTTCACCCTATTATTGTGTATTTTTTCCTTCCTTTGGAAATCAACAAAGTGCATTAAACATCAAAATATGATTTAAAAAAACTGCATTTACTCATAAAGTATCCGTTGGTACTATAAAATCCATGAGCAAAACCTGTAAACTATCATTTATTCTCTCTTGAACAAGTCAGACAGAAAACCAAGAGTCAATACTGCTTACACAGCTTCATAAGCCCCAGTCTAAACTGCGCAAGTGGCTTGGGTTATGCCCTGAAGGGCCTACCCAGTGGTTTA
This sequence comes from Bujurquina vittata, assembly GCA_015106715.1. Taxonomy (NCBI): domain Eukaryota; kingdom Metazoa; phylum Chordata; class Actinopteri; order Cichliformes; family Cichlidae; genus Bujurquina; species Bujurquina vittata. The sequence continues at coordinate 9,345 of VUQK01006555.1, read as the reverse complement.
TTGGGCCTCTGTGTGCAGAGGTAGCAGTCTCTTATTATTCTGATCCACTTATTAGACTGGTCCCTGGGTGTGATAGCAAGCCCACTACTTTGCAATCTCTATCTCTCTGTAGATATATAATTCTCTTGATATATAATTTCTCCTTGCTTGCCGCCCTGAACTTTTTTTCTCCTTACCTCCCCTGACTCCACATACCTAGGTATAGGAAGTGCTTACACTGGTTCTTTCTTTGTGCTGTGGTCAGCCTTGAGACAGAAACACAACACAAGCTCTAATATCTAGCAGAGCTGGTGTGATGAACGAGGACTTACTGAAGGGATATAAATATTCTCTCTCTCTATGACTATTTCTTCCTCTGCCTTAGTGGCAAAAAGTAGAAATGAAAAAAAAAAGGAAAAAAGCAGGGGTCCAGCACTGCTGCCCTAACTTATTATTTTGTTCTTTATTTAATTTCTTTCTTACTTATTATCAGTCTAGATACATTTATCAGATTTACTGTCTACTCATAGGAAGGCTTAAAAAATGCCTCTCCCCATACCTTTCTGGACAGATATTGTCTATGTTGCAGTTATTTGTAACGTTCAGAAAAGGATGATCCATCATTTACACCCACTTCGCATGGAGACTGGCCAGCTGTGTGGAGGTAAGAGATAAGCCAGTCATTGAACTTCTCTTTCTAGCTGTTTTTTTTTTCTCCATTTCTTACTCAAATATTTGTGGCACTTTTCATGTGTCAAACCCAGTGCAACACTATTGACATATGCTCTAGACAGATTTCTCTATGTGCTGTTATTTCTGTTTTGAAAAGATACTGCACTCCTCCTTTACTGTTACACCTCTAGCTCTAACACACAAAAACATGCATAAACATGCTTATTTAGTCACAGTTACTTATTGTCGACAGATTAGACTGCAACCCTCCCGTCTCCAAACAGCTGACTACGCACCAACTAATCAACAACAGCTGGTTATAAGCTAACTATATTACAGCTAATATTAGACTCAAAGGTTCTAAAAAAAACAAACAAAAAACACAACACACTTTCCCTCAGATAAACAGTTTGCTTCCATTTTCACATTGTATGAGAGTTTATTTTGCTAAGTGTCTGAGTCTACCAATGTCAGATTCACTTCAAAGAAAGTTTCACAAATACCAGCTAACAGCAGCAAACGCAGCAGTGCTTAGCGACAGACGAGTTCAGGATATCCTTAAACGCTCACTTCGGAATCACTGTCATCAGACAGAAATGAGCTTCACTGACTCATCGACTCGTATCGGTCTACTTTCACAAAGATTTAAAGTCTTCTCCAAAGCAAACACACATGGACACCTGCTGAAGTAAACTGCGGGCTAACAGTCTATACTATTACAGATGAAGGGCAGCCAGAGTTGTTCTACAGTGCCCACCGCATCTAGGATTATGCACCTGAATTGGTAGGGGTAAGAAAACAGAATTTAGGTGACTGCAATCTTCTAACATCTAGTAGTGATATTTTGCACAATGTACCTTTAAAGAATATGTTTCCTCCTTTAAACAGAATATTCAGGTAATTAGCTTATAAAAAAAAGTGTTAAGCGTTTCCCTGTATGCAAGCTTGATGAAATCTCAAAAATGGATTTAATGCACACTTCAAGTGAATAAAACCACAATTGAGTCTGCCAGTTTTGGCCCTGACCTAAATTAAGTAAATAGAGACAAGAACAAACAAATAAATATGTAAACCTATGTTTACTTATTTAACAAAACAATATTTAAATGTTTAATGACGGCCTTACCTTTAACATTTAGATCATGTTATCCCTCACTACAGTTCTGAGTTAAATCATACATTGGCCAGAGCCAGAGGAAAGGGCAGTGAGGGAGAGCAGAAATTGGTGAGAGGAATACAAAGTGCTGCTTCACCATTTTGTCCATTTCTAGCTAAATAAGATCTTCCTCCGCCTCCTCCACCTCTCCTGCTATGGCCTCTGGCAGGCAACTGGGAAAATACATTTCTCACATTATAACCCCTCAATATCTCTCCTGTGGCTCATCGAAAGTATGGCTGTCTCTCACTGTGTGTGTGTATTTATGTAAGTAAGTGTGGCAACCTTCTCTCTGCTATTTGGTGCTTTATAAAGGATGGTCCAAAGTTAAATGTTGGCAGACAAAATACTTTAACTCCAAAGTTTTAAAGAGAGCCAGTTCAATGTCAGAGAAGCAAACTAATAATAGCTGGATAAATTTAAGCTGGGTAAGTAATTGAGAAATGCTTTTTCTGCCACTCATTAGATAATGTAGAGGTGTCCTTGAGCCGGTCAGTGCCTAACAGCAGACTGTGACTATAACAGGCAACTCCCCTGTGCACTTCTGTGAAGCAAGGCATTGCTGAAAATAAGCAGTGATGCACTCACAGCCCCTGCATGAATAATGTTAAAAATATGTTTTTTATAATCTATTTTTTCTGTCGATTCATCGCCACTTAATGAGGTGTTAAAAATTTGGTTTAAAGCAGCCACATTAACCCCACAAAGTACTGAACAACTTTTATGTGTGTGTGTGTGTCTCTTTAAAAAAATTGAAGGAGAACAATCAGAGTATAGAATAAGTCAATTAAACTTCTGGGATGTTGATCTGCTTTGGTGATAATGAAATTAACAGCTGGGTAAAGTTGTTCAATTAATTAAATTTCAATTTCAGCTGCAAAAAAAAAAAATCACAAAAACAGTGTAATCGACAAAAATAAGGATCGTTGTTACAATTATTTTGTCACACTATGCTCTGCAGGTATACTCAAGTATGCCCTGATTTGGGCTGTAGTGTTGAGCCTTTTCAGGGCCTACAACGTAACCTATATAAGTGGCCAGCAACGTTACCAGCAAGGTGCATTATGTGTTCATTACTGTAACCTCACATCCTGATAAATGTAACTAATTTGATATTAGACCCCTAACTGTGTCTGATATATATATTTTTAAAGCCTGCCATGTCTGGCAGTTTTTGCATTCAGAATGATCATCTGAACGCACTGGTGTACCAAACATATTTTCTTTTACAAGAGCAGCTCCATAAGTGTTCTATAGGCTACTCTTGTTAATGTTTGTATTTTAATTTTTATTTTATTTATTCATGCCAGGGCCGACATGCAAGAAGGAAGGGATAAGAAGAGGGATAAAAAAAAAAGACAAACGGAAAGAAAAAAAAAATAAAATAAAAAAAAAGGGGAGAAAACAGAAAAATAGATACTGAAACGTAAATATACAAACACACACATCTTCACATTTATCTGTCTGATATTTTGAAAAATTGGAATTTATCTGACTTTTATATAAGACAGATTATTTAACAAGTCAGATAAAATTCCATGAGCCATTTGAATCTGACTTTGGCGATTTCTACAGTATTTATTTTCAGGCGATTGTAGAAGTGCACTAATTTCAAGGTATTTACTGTTCTTTAAGTGTAATAAATACGGTGTGCTTCAATGAATAACCGTATTAAAAAACGAGACAATCCCCAAAATAGGAATGGTTTTACAGGTGGTGGCCAATGACATTTTCCCAGTTCATCTTTTCTGACTGCTTTCTCACCAGTTTTGCATTTGGGTAGGGTCAATGTCACTACTGGTAGCATGAGGTGATACCTGGACCCTACAGAGGTTTCACAGATAGTCCAAATCTTACAGTATGGCACATCAATATGTGCCATTGGCAGAAGGTCTGCTGTGTTTCCCAGCACAGTCTCAAGAGCATGGAAGAGATTCCTGGAGACAAGCAGTTACTCAAGCCTGACTGACATAGAATACCAGAACTGGCAGGTGAACCACTGGCACCTTGTGCTAAACACATGTGACAGATGTGAAAGGGTATGCAGAAGCCATAGAAAACATAGACGCTGCCTGTAACATTGTTCAGCATGACCAGTTTAGTGGTGGGTCAGTGACTGTCTGGGAAGACATATCCATGGAGGGACACACAGACCTCTACAGGCTAGGCAAGGCACCCTGACTGCCATTGAATATCAGGATGAGTTCCTTGGACCCACTGTCAGACCGTACGTTGGTGGAGTAGGTCCTGAGTTCCTACTGGTGAATGACATTGCCCAGCCTCATGTGGCGAGAATATGCAGGTGGTTCCTGAATGATAAAGGAATTGATATCATTGACTGATCCCCACGTTCACCTGACCTAAATCCAATGGAACCCCTCTGGGACATTGTTTTGATTTGATGCTGCCAGGTTGCACACCTCAGACTGTCCAGTAGCTCAGGGATGCCCTGGTTGAGATCTCCCCAAGGAGACCAACTGTCATCTCATTAGGAGCATGACCCAATGTTGTGAGGCATATATACAAGCAGATGGTGGCCATACAAGCTACTGAGTACTATTCTGAGTTGCTGCAAAAATTTCAGCAAAATGGACCAGCCTGCCGCATAATTTTTTTCGCTTTGGTTTTCAGGTTGTCTTTGAATTCAGCCTTCTGTAGGTCAGTAATCTTCATTTCCATTAAACGATGGCATCCTTTTGTTCCTAACACATTACTCAGTCAATATCAATATGAACCACATGATGTTTTCCCCTCACTAAGATCTGATGTATTTTCAAAGTGTTTTTATAAAATGCATTTTTTTCATGCATTTTCATTAAGAAAATGCATGAACCTAATGTTGTTGCTGTTTAATTAATGAAAGTCTGCTAAATGTAATATGTCACATTAATCACAGATACACCTTCCAAGCCATTAAAAATTAGTGACAGAAAGGGTTTACAGCAAACTCCAAGGCAAATTTGCCATTTTCAATTATTCATTAATTCCCTCATTCATTTAAATACTTTTCCATCAATGGCTAATCAGTCATTTATTCATAATTTCTTACACTCAGTCAGTTCTTTGTTCGTTTATTATTTGATACACTCAATTCATTCATTCAAATGTTCATTCACCTGTCATGTATTTATCCATGCATTCTTTCTTGTACTAGTTCCACAAGTAGTCCACTCAATTAATTTTCAATTCATTTCCAAAGTCAGCTCAGAAGAAAGGTGAAGATGAGGTTGTGCAACAAGAAAGATAACAGCTTTGTGAGTTGGTCAAAATCCTGTGGTCTATAACAAGATATTAACCCCTTAATATACAACAGTTGGCAGGGTCCATTAGACTATTAGGTAAACAACTTCACCACAAATTTATATCTTGTGATTTTTTTGAGGATGGAAACCATTTCAAGATAGAATCAGTACAGAAGATACAATCAACTCTGCTGTCAGACCAAGAACAACCAAACTAAGACTGAAATGACTCACCAACAAATCCACTGATTACTACTATGCAGACAAAAAAAATAAAAGATCTACACAGCACCCGAACAGAATGCATTTACATTTCCTGCACTGTTACACACTGAAAGTACACAACAAAATGTATTTCAGGGCTTAAAAAAGTGGATTTTTCATGATACATCTCCTTTAAGGCTTCATTCTGTAATCTGTACTTGTCATAGGCAAGTATCTATTATGCCCTTTGTTTGTACTATAAAAATAAAGTTATTGTTATGTTAAAAATTGGGCCAAAATTTAAATTTAAAAAAATAAAACTTCTGCTTTAATATTCTCTGGGCCAGTGGCACTATCAATACAATATATTCTGACTGCAGGGGTAAAACTTTAGGCATGCTACAACAGCATGTTAAGGTGTTAAAAATAAAGCAGCCCAATAAATGTTTCTGATTCTACCCCCAAGTTTAGAACTTCATGCTGGGAGCATCTGACTTTCTTTAACTGAGTTTTTGTGTTTAGATTGGTAGTGCAGAAGGTCTGGCTACACATATTTACAAATGTGATGTTCTCGCTGACTGAAAACATAACTATAAATAAAACAGCAAAAAGCATGATGGAAAAAAAAAAAGAGCCTGATACACACCGTGCTTCGTAGCTCTCTTTTCTACACAGTCTGATACTCTTAGCACCAGCGCTGAATGCTGACAAGTTTACCTAAAACTACTTCTAAATCTGACTAGATGCTGACTCCACTTTTTGCACTGCCACCCAATATGATAACCATTTCGGCTGACAGTGCAGTCAAGCGCCATTCAGAAGAGGTACTCAAGATTTTATGACCAAACAAGGGTGAGGTTCCACACTTTTATTTCTTTTGATTTTTGCATCACAGATGGTGCCCACATTTGATGCCAGCAAAAGCAATAAAAGCTACATGTTCCAGCAAAAGCACTAAAACCTATCTGTAAAACGTTAAGCCTTGACACATATGCCATTAAGAAGTTTGGCAAACTCAAGACTGTAACTGGATAGAAGCCACAAAGCCACAAAACAAACTTTTATCATCATAAATCTCCAAACTTCAGAATAACTAATAGGGTGAGTTACTATTATGTTGCTAAAGTACAGTTCCAGAGGTTATAAATGAACTTCCATAGCATAGGTTGCCATCATGCTTGTTAAAATGGAAAGGTACAAACAAAAATACATCACCTGCAACATTCTGTATTTTCATCAAAGAAAATAGTGTTTGTATGTATCAACTAAAATTGACAAATTAAATGGACAGTGTTGAACATCACCCCAAAATTGTCAAAATATACAGAATGTATCTGTTATTATAATTAAGGGACATGCAATATAGCTAACAACATACTTAAATGAATCAAAGGCAACGCTGGTGAACAAACCAAACAATAACACCTTAATAAATAAGATTCAGTGGCTTCCTCCTCACTACAGTAAATAGCTCAGGAGGTAGAGCAGGTCATATACTAATTGGAAGGTAGTCGGTTCGATTCCTGCATGCCAAAGTATCTTTGGACAAAATACTGAACTCCAAGTTGCTCTCTGATGTGTTCAGTGGAGTGTGAATTATTAGATAGAAAGCTTTGAGTGGTCGAATAGAAGTGCTATATACGAACCAGTTCATTTACCCTGTCGGATTAAACTGCCCCGTTATAATTTCAATAAAATATCCACAACACCAGCAGCTTGGGCACACACCTGGTCCGGTTCACTATAGAAATCTTGATAGAACTAGCCGTCTGTTGTGGTTACTCTGAGATCCTAACCTGTATCATTAAACTATATATGAGTAACTCATAACACTTCCTATTCACACAGATATCAAAATAAGGTCATTATTGGCGACACTGCAGTACTGTTTGAGTGAGCAGTGCCAAAAAGCAGCAATGCAAACTGCTTCCAGGCTACATACAGCTGCTGATAGCCCTCAACTACAACTACATTTGCTTGCTCCGCCTATTGTCATCGTCAGAAACACAGGAGGGCGTAGTGACACGGAGAAGAATCATCCACAACGCACCTGTTAAGAAGCCTTCTCTTTAAAGCGTACATTGACATAAATGAAAATTACTGTTACCAAAATACGACATTATAGGAGCTTCTCTCCGAGTTACTTCCTGGGAATTCTAACTAACCCCGGCTAGCTTAAAAAACACCGGTGGGTTCAACCTGCACATCCCTTTCACGAATAGCACGGCCATGTTGGATGAAAAATACGTTCTCTAGATTTAAGCTTTACCTCTTTCTTCTTCTGTCCTC